>CM044005.1:75729170-75911670 GCA_024085815.1 Flaveria linearis
TGTGTGCATGTTCATGAAAAAAATATTTATTTCGATATACCGAATTGATCATAAACGGTTAAGATATAAGTTTGGGTAAACCTAAAAGGTCACGGTTAGGCCTCCCCGTGACCTTTCTCCCATGTAACTGTCAGGGGAAGGTCACGACGTGACCCCCTTGTCAACAAACTGTGACAACTTCATTCAACAATGCCACAAGTGAACAAAGGGGTGACGGTTTGCTCAAACCGTCACTTTTGGTTCAACTCTGTTTAAATTCTTTTGTTTTCCATGCATATCAGCAAACCACTCCCGTCCCGACCGGTTAAGACGGTAGGGCAACAAGGGAGTGGCGTGGGCTCGAAACCCACTACCACCGGTTCATGTGGGTATTTTTTGTAAAAAATATTTACTTAGGAAAATTTTTAAAAATAAGGCAAAAGGTCATGGTTAGACCTAACCGTGACTTTTTGCCTTATTTTTAAAAATTTTCCTAAGTAAATATTTTTACAAAAATACCCACATGAACCGGTGATAGTGGGTTTCGAGCCCACGCCACTCCCTTGTTGCCCTACCGTCTTAACCGGTCGGGACGGGAGTGGTTCGCTGATATGGATGGAAAACAAAAGGATTTAAACAGAGTTGAACCAAAGAGGTCACGGTTAGACCTAACCGTGATCGTTGCCAACCCTAACCTTCACGGTTTGGTCAAACCGTGACAGTTTATCCTCCTATTTGATTTAGTGTTTTATTATTATTACTATTATTACTATTATTATTATTATTATTATTATTATTATTATTATTATTATTATTATTATGTCTTCCTATTATTATTATTATTTATTATTATTATTATTATTATTATTATTATTATTATTACTATTATTATGTCTTCTATTATTATTATTATTATATTATTATTAGATTATTATTATTATTATTATATTATTATTTCTAATATATTTCTATTATTATTATTATTATATTATTTATTTCTATTATTTATTATAATAATATATTATTACTATTATTTTTATTTTTATTATTTTTATTATTTTTACTATTATTTTATCATCATCAATCATCATCAAATAAAGTGATCTTGATTAATATTATAATGTATTCGACAATGATAGCTTACATTTGGCATTGGTGCCTCTTTGAAGATCCACTATTCTAACGTAATTGTTTATACGATCCGGATACATATTTGCCATTCTAGTGCTTGTTGATATGCAAATCTCGTCCAATGGTAGCCCACATTGGGCATTGGGTAACCCCCTTCCATTGTATGCAAATAAAGTGATCTTGGTTAAAATTAGCAAGTGCGACAACTAGGTAATAATGGTTCGGGGGCTGTTCTCAGCGGGAACCATGTCTGGCTTCCAAATGAAGAAATAAGATGCACAATACAAGTGAATGTTTCCGCAATCACGAGTCCATGGGATGGAAAAGTTAGCCAATGGGTATGGGTGCGGGTTGAGTCGTGCCAAACCAATTTAAGCTATTACGAACAGAATCATAATAGCCAGGCATCTCGCGCTTTAAATTGCTCCGCCAATACCATCGCCTAACCCATTCCCATTCTTTTGCTTGTTCCCTAAAGCTACCGCGATCGCCCGAAAACCACAGTTACCATCAGGCCGTACATCTTTTATACTCGAAACGTACCGGTGAATCCATTAGGGCAGCTGATCCTTAAACTTCATAGCTTTTAACACATTCTTTGGTTTCACTATTAAAGGAAACCCTAGGTCAGCTCCCGTCATTGGTACATTTAAGCAGCTTTTGCCCGATTAGAACGGTCGTTGGGCATTTTAAACTGGGGGGTATATGAGCTATGCCTCGCCGGGTCAGGCATAGTTTGTTGTGAGGAAGTATACGAGCTGTGTCTAGTTGCCTCACACTGAGATGTATTGGTGTCCGCTCTTCTTTGTTGCTCCTTAATATTTGGACGACCACGTTGGTCATTACGCACCTCAGGTTCTTTAAGTTTTGACTTGCTTGAAAACAAAGAGTCGTATAATTTCTTAAACAATTTTTTTTAACTTGAGGATTGGGAGACGACGTAACCTTTTGTTTCAGTCATCAAATTTTCATCGTAGTCGGGTTCAGGCGGCGCGACGTACGCTGGCTCGAAATCAAGCTTCCTCCAGTAGGATCTACCGCATCGAGTGGAATACTAGTGACTGGATTTAAAGGTTAATTATTAGTGAAAAATTTGCAATAGTGTGACAACAGTAAAAAATGTATTAAGAAAAATAAACTTTCTCGGATGTATATCTCTAAACGACAAGCACATGGCAAGCCCATGGACGTGAACAACTGGTGTCCACATGAACCCTAGACTCCTGAATCATTTCCATTTTCGTCAACTCTGATTCAAGGAGGCTAAGGAAAAATGGATACTTTATAATGCAATTTTGAAAACAATGACAGTCGATGGTCTTTTTTAATCTTCACACGGGACACCTCGAATGTTTTACAAATTTCAATCTCCTGCCGTGCACGAGGTCACAAACATATCCGACAAGTATGTGTAACGTGTTATTGGTCCCTGTGAGGTAACTCTTGAAGTTGGCATGTTGGCCCTCAACCCTATTAGTTGTAAACTCACCAAAGTTAAGACGGTCGTACATCCAACAACTAACAATTTCTCTTTGTACGGCACCAACCAATTATTCCAAATATATTCCCATACCTCTGAAAGAAATAATAAATTTTATAAAAAACAAATAATTATTAGAGTAACAATAACTATAAAATTCTTACCATGTTTACCATCTTCATTTAACTTTTCTTCCATCTTCGTGCAATTGTAATCGTACAATGCCTCGGTGGGAGACGAACACAAGGTCTTCCACCAATATGGAAAATACTTCCACATGCCGGTTTTGAATAGGATATTCCCCCGGCTTTTGATATTCTCCCTAACGTGCCACCTGCATAGGTTTTTAGTAGCACTCGAGAACACTGTGTCACACGCGCTCATCAGGGCCAGGTCCCTGTCTGTGACAATAACGCGGGGCTCCACACACCCATCGAGCATATCTCTGATCTGCTCCAAGACCCATGTGAAGTTGTCCTGCCGTTCCCTCGATACAAATGCATGCGCAATACAAAACGACTTCGACGTCGACGTAACGCCAATAACCTGAACAAACGGAATGTTTTACATGTTGGTCTTGTATATGTCCTTAACAACACAGATGCTGTGGGAAAGTGCTCCCTTACGGCTGAATGGATGTGTCGTGGCCGCACGTGCTGCCTGTGTAACTTATCGACAAGATCAATTTCTTTGGTGGTCATCTTCCTAAGATGCGCGTGGCCCTCCTCATGCACAATAGGACCGTGGTTGTGCGTCTCGTTTCTCACCTCTAATATCCAACTGTCACTCTTTCCGACGTAATTCCCTACGAGTTTAAAGGGACATCATTTCTTTATGCTCGCGGTACGCCTACTTGTGCCAGTGAATTTAGGTTCCCCACTACGATTGCATTATAGTTCCACAGCCTTTTTTCGTGACCGTCCCACCACAATGACGCACCCATGCTCGCGTCCTCTCCTTTTAGCCCACTTCTCAAAGTTCTCACGAGAATCAAAATACTGAAAAAATTATAAAGCTAAACGTAAAAAACAATATATAAAGAAATAAAAAATAAAATAAACAAAAGAATAAAAACTCTTCGTACTTTATCGGTTTTATAAGAAACCGTAGCCTTTCTTATCCGATCCTCATCCCCATCGTGCCCGACAGTGTCCCCATGGTTTTCTTTGATGTGAACCGAACCGTCACTCTCATCTGTGTCATTCACATTAAAAGTATCCGACACATGTGTAATTTCTAGTTCTGACTGGTACGGGGGATGTCCGTAATCCAGCTCTGTTTGTGAGTGGTACGTGTTCGAGACATGCCCGTAAGAATTGCAAGGGGATGTCTGTACCATTTACCGTAACCCGTCGGTCCAAATAGAGAGTTGTACGCCTCTTCAGCAAATGTGTTCGACGGGTTGTTTCCTCCTCCCCCCACGGGGGGTGACTCCCGTATACGTAATATTTCTAAAAAGATAATGGTTAGATATTTCAAATAAGAAATTAAAATAAAACATATACTACTTCAACCTGGTTTGAATCTTCAATATGTGGCTCCTCATTCAAATTTGAAAGCTTCGGCTTTCGATAATGATCTCGCGAACCCGACATTGTTTTCGAATTAACGTGTTTTTTTTTTAACGACGAAGGCTATTTATGTTGAAAATCAGAATGAATTTTTTAGGACGGAAAAAATGAAGATATATGTTGTCGAATGAAATGGTGAAGGAAGGCTTTTATTGTGAAAATATGGGGTACAAACCGTCAAGTTTGGCCAAACCGTGATGGTTCGAAGCGCGAATCCCGGGCCTTTTGTCAACATCACAGAGTACCTCGTACCTTTAGGTACCCTAAAGGTCACGGTTAGGGCAAACCGTGACCTTTTGGTGACTGGTTTTCACTTTATCAGTGTACTTTTGTCGTTTTGTTGTCACGCGGTGTAAGTTGACTGACCAGAAACCGTGACCGCAAGCTTTTGCGGTCACGGTTAGGTTGCCCAACGTGACCTTTTGTCCTAACCGTGACCTTTTGGTCCGGCCTACTCCCAAAAGCCCTGCGGTGTCCCCAGCAGAACCCTTTAAAAAAGATAGTTTTGAGATAACCATTCAATACCTAACAAGGTTGTTCATAAAAAAAATGGTAATTTATCTAATAAGGCTACAATATATGCACAAGAAAAACACCTAATAAGGCGGTTCCTACAGTATTTAATATTAACACCTAATAAGGCGGTTCCTAAAATTTAAATAATATACCTAATAAGGTTGTTAATACAATAATAATATTATAAAAACCGTTGTTTTGTTAAAAAAAATTGAACTTATTTATTCTTTTATTGCGGTTTACTATGTCATCCGTATTTAAAAGTATATGAACCGCTTTTTTTTAACCTTTTTGTACTAGTGACCCAACAAAGTAAAAAAGCAATGTGTGAATTAAGATGAAGGAGAACCTAAATTTACAAGTATGATGATCCAGCTCGTTCTCAATCGGCACAAGAAATATGTTTGTAAACAGCAATGCAACCACCTTGAAGATGATGAACAACGGAATCCAAAGTAAAAAGAGGAGGGGTGGTAGAATGGGTAAAGTCAACGTTTACGGAGGATAACATGTCTGCACAAAAACTTGTTGTACCATAGGCAGGAGAGTTGTACTATTATATACACTAAAACTCCTCATATAAGAAGGTTAGGGATTAATAGAATATAAATGTAATATGAAACTATTATACCAAAGTGATTTTACATCATATGTATGAGGAAATTGTTATATATACACAATTTGTTTTGGACAAGTTGAAACATTAATTTTATCAATGGGATGGAGATATATGGCATGGATTGGTTTGCAGATTGGTATAAGGGTGCTGATGAGAATGGTAGCGAAAAGGAATGATAGATAGCTTGGAGTGGTTTGGGATTGGGTGATGAGAGTTGGCAGGGAAGTAGTTTGTGCAATTGGTTGAAATAGTGGGAATAACATCAGGAATCCTTTGGAGACGGGGGAATGTGTGGTAACTGTGGTGGTCAATGGTATACATAAGCTATGGAGATTTTCCAAAGACGATACAGTAATAGTTTGCTTTGACTAAAGACTCACATCATCTTTTCAAACACTATCACCCGCCTGTGTTGTGACTATCATCATAATTTGCTTATCAGTTTTTAGGAATTGTTAGTTATAAGAATGGCAGGAATTTCATATTATTAAATTGATCTTGAGGTCCCATGGATGACGCCAATGTAGATGCGAAATTCTGGGAAGGTATTACGATCCTTTCGAAGCTCCAATTCACCATATTGTAATCCTTAGTTCTTATTGGACTTTCGATCTGCATGTAGGATTTGATCTGCCCAATATACATATTAAATTGATGTGGCTAGTGTGATGTGATCCAAGCCGGGTCATACCCAATAACAGACTAGATAAACACCTGCAATATTTATTTATTGATTTGATCAGTTAAATAAATAACAACACCAAAGGATTTAAAATTGTTTTCTAAAATAGATGCACTTAAGAAATAATAAATAAGATGGTTTATTTATTAATTTTGAGAGATTACTTTATAATTGTTACTTAATGGTTAATTAACAATTTATAAAATGAAACAAGAACATGGCATATAAGATGTTACAATTAATTAACTTAAGTTTTAATTAATCAAATGTTATTGCTAGTTGGGTGTACAAATAATATGTAAATGTTGCATATTTTATTTGTAATTCAAATAAGACAAATTGGATTAATAAAACAAAAGGGAACCCACCCATTGGTGGCAGCATTGTTCGGCCCAAGGCTGCCTTAGAGGCCAGCCATCTTGTTTTATTAAATCCCTTTTGGACACACAAGTAACCAACATGCAAAGCATTCAATCTCTCTCAAGACTTGAGTGCAAACAAAGGCTTCCTTCTCTCCCTCTCTTGTTCTCGGAATTAAGAAAAAGAAGGCAGATTTTCAGCTTTGAAAGTTGGTTTTAAAGCTGGAAATTGGTGTTGAAGATCCTAGCATCAAAGGGTGTTTATGTTGGTAGCTTGGGGTATCACCACTTGAGAGCTTCTAGCTTGAAGTTTCAGCCACAAACATCATCTTCTTCACCTCATATTTTTGGGTTTAAGGAAGCTACAAAGGTTGTAGATTCTTAACTATCTTGTGTTCTTTATTGTATGTATGTGTATAATGATCCATGGCTTGGGGTTCTTTGTTAAATGGGTTTAACAACTATCTTATTAACATGTTTAAAAATATAAATCCGTTGCGTTTTCATATAAACAAGGTTATATGAGCTTTGATAAACATGTTAAAACCCCTACACTGCACATACTCAAACAACATCAGTTAAGCTATCACAAGAGGGGGAAGCCATCTTGTAACAAGCCTATGATGTGAGGATAAGTTTAACACCTTAAGCAAATCCCATATCGACGCTAGACAGGAGAGATTCCTGGTTTATAAGAATGTCCCGCCGCTAATATCACCAACGCATTTTGGCGTATTGGCTGTTGATGAGAGGAGAACTCCACAGCTAAGCGCGCTCAGATTGCAGCAATCCGAGGATGGTTGACCCCCTGGGAAGTTTTCACCACGGCAATCAAAAGAAAATCCATGAGCTACTCATGGGCAAAGCGGACAATATTAGTGGTACGAGGGGCCGAATGTTACAAATGGTATCAGAGCCACTCCTGTGTCGTTTGGGATGGTGGGGAAAACTTCATCAAGCATGGTGAGTCCCTGAGGTGTTTAGAGGGACACTTTAGGCAAATTCTACATCTATGGATAGGATGGTGGGGCAAACCTCATCGAGGACGATGAGCCAAAAAGGGGGAGTGATCGTAACACCCTAGTCAAATCACACATCGGCCGTGTATAGGAAAGATTCCTGGTTTATAAGGAATGTTATGCCTCTAATATCACCAACACGTATTGGGCGTACTAGCTATGGATGAGAGGGGAACTTAACAGTTAAGTGTGCTCAGATGGTAGCAATCCAGGGATGGGTGACCCCCTGAAAGTTTTCACCTGCGTAACCAAAACCAAATCCGTGAGCTCCTCGTAGGCAAAGCAGAAAATATTGGTGGTACGTGGGCCAGATGTTACAATAAGTATTACTCCAGCTAAGTAAACAAGATAGAGAGAGAGTGAGGGATTTTGTGCATGGGAATTCATTACCCTTTACTATTGATACATATTAATGTACCTAGTTTACGTTCTCAAATGTAAAAGTCTTTCATGTCTTGCACTTATGTAATCCAATGTAATGAAATGATTGAATGATATATTAAATGCATTGTGATGTTTATACGTGATTGATTATGTCATGTTATCTTTATATTAAATGTGATTCATATGTATGAACTAAATATATAGGTTTGATGTTGGTTTTTCATAGTTCTAAGTCAATAAGAACTTAGAAATGTGTTTAACTTAGTCATGTGGACATTCATGCTAATGGACAATACTTATGGCCCATACGCATGAATGAACCATGCTTATGGACCAGTCGCACGACTGAAACAGGTGATTGGATCAGTCATATGACTGAGACATAAGATTGGTTCAATCGCACGACTGAACCTTCAGTCGTGCGTATGCATGCTTCAATCGCACGACTGAACCATGCTAATGGTTCAGTCGTATAAATGAACACTGATAACCTATAAATACCACATAATTCGTGGAAAAACACTTGAAAACACTTCGATATACTTCATAATACTTCATAATACTTCGTAAGCCGTCCAGAGCTTCCCAAGTCGCAATCCAAGTTCATAGTTCGTTCCTTATCGATTCCAATCTGTTCTTAAAGTTTGTTTCATCGTTAGATCGATCGGGTTATTCGTTCTCACTGATTGGATTGCCAATCAAATAGAATTCCGCGCTACTTGATCTGGTTTCACACAGTATCAGTTAGTACTCCGTACGTACACGATCCTAACAAGTGGTATCAGAGCGTAGGCTCGTGATTTTGCGTGGATTCAATTGGTTTTGGTGTCAAAACTAACGTTTTCATTCAAAAGATACACTTTTTGACTTCAAAACTTGTTTTTTTCGAGTCGCTGTGTTAAAAGTTTCGACCTTTTCCTATACGACATATTAGGGTTCGTGAAAATTCGTAATTTTGAGTCAAGTGTTCAAAAATTCGATATTTTCCCGCAGCAGCAGCTTCATTCGCACGATTGGCCCAATCGCACCACTGAATCCCATTCGCATAGTTCAATCGCACGACTGGACTTATTCGCACGGTTCATTTGCACAGTTGAAGTATTCCATACGGTTGACCTCATTGTCCTGTTCATTCGCACGACTGAATCCAATCGCACGATTGAAGCCATTCGC
Source organism: Flaveria linearis (assembly GCA_024085815.1). Classification (NCBI taxonomy): domain Eukaryota; kingdom Viridiplantae; phylum Streptophyta; class Magnoliopsida; order Asterales; family Asteraceae; genus Flaveria; species Flaveria linearis. The sequence goes on from CM044005.1 coordinate 75,738,084, forward strand.
ATCCTTCAATCGCATGGTTGAACTAGTCGGCTTGTCCAATCGCATAAGTCAATCTGTCCTGTTCTTAGTTTATCAAGTTTAAAGCAATGGAAGATCAGTTCTCTACATTCACTGCTGGAAAGGACTCACGCATCCAGAATGTTCTACTTCTGGAAAGTGAGATCGGGAACCACAACAAATCGCCAAAGTTGTTAACGTTGGATGAATACCCACAGTGGAAACAGCGGTTTGAAATCTACTGAATGGAGTTGACCCCAATCTGTGAACGTCTATTGAGACTGGTTATGTGGTACCAGTCAGTGCTAATGGGGTAAGCTAACTTTAGGAGGAATGAGTGAATCCAAGAAGATTATGCATAATGCTGAAAAGAAAGCATATGCCTTGTTGACTCAGTCTATTCCTAAGGATATATTTCATCAATTTTCTGAGAACAAGCAGTCAAAGAAACTATAGGAGGCCTTGGAAAAGAGATACAAAGACAATGCAACTCTGAAAGCACTAAAAGCAAAAGCTCTTAAAAAGGAATTCGACAATTTCTCACCAATTGGAAAAGAGAGCTTGGATGATATCATCGCCAGATTCTATCATCTGATGAGTGAGTTGCACACTCATGGCATTACCACATCCTAAAGATGAGTCTGAGGACATTTGTGTCTAATTTGAGGCAAAAAGACATTTTTGCCACTTTAGACATAAATGATTTCATTCTGAAGTTAAGGGAGGAAGAGCTGCTTCAGAAATACAAGTCAAAGAAAGGATCCTGTGCTTAGAATTCTGCACTCTACAACTCAGTTCTAACCGCTTCTACATCAGGCGCACCACTTCTACATCAGGCGCACCGCTTCAAACGGCATTTGTGTCTAACTCTTCCGCACCTTCCCAAAGCAATTCATCAGGAACCAAAACGTCAGGGTCAACTAGCACCCAATATATTGTTCCTGAGGCAAATACTACCAAGTTAAAGACCAAGAATCATGGAAATGTCATCGTGGAAGTTGCTAAAGAACATATGGACCTTGTAGCTGTGGTTGTTCAATCTTATGATGGATTAGTTGCTGGTAAGATTGGAAACTATCATCTTGCTGACGAGGACTACGAGCAAGTTGATGAAACTGAGCTGGAACGAATGGATATTATGTGGGCATTAGCTAGTGCGGTTAGAAGAGCCAAGAAATTTGTCAAGAAGATGGGGCAGAATTGGTTGCAACTAAAGACACAACATTTGGATTTGACAAAACCAAAGTCACATGCTTCAATTGTGGAGAGAAGGGGCACTTCAAACGTGAGTGCACAAAGCCAAAGAAGACTGGGAATGGAAATCCTTTTCCCACATTCAACCGTCAAGACAAGGAAAAGGTTGGAGCATCATCAAGTAAAGATTCTAAGGCTTTGGTTGCACAAGGTGATGAAGGACAAGACTAGCCCTTCCGATTCGTATCCGAGGGTGAATCCAATGTTGAATTTGTTGATACCTTGGATGATGGATCTGCAAGTAAGGGAGACATCATAGCTGATCATGCTAGTTCAGATATAGAAGAAGCTAGGGATGTCGTCGATCACTTGGTTGAAGAAGAGTTAAGTGCTGCAAATTCAGAATCTCAAGTCACTAAAGAATCTGACACTGCACTGATGGCTGATTCGTCTAGTTCTACACAGGTACATTCTAAAGATGAATTATTTGATAAACATGCTTGTTTTGAATGTGATAAATTTAGGGAAAGCATTAATTTGAAGTTAGCTAGGTTATTAGAACACAATGATAATCTAGTAAATAATTTACAACTCTGCACTGAAGCAAACCGTGTGTTAAAACAAAATGAGTGCAGCTTCAAAGAAAAGATAGAACTGTTAGGGAAACAACTAAGGGAAACCGAAGTTGTTACTTTAAATCAATATAATGATATTAAGTTTAGAAGAAACTAAAAAGGAGAAAGCAGTTTTGCAAGTAGAAGTTGAATCGTTAAAAAAAAACAACATAGTTTGGCTGTTCTTCACATATAGTTCAAAACTTAGTGAAAGAACGAAATGGCGGGGAAGGTCTGGGTTATAAAGTAGTAATGCCACACATGCTATCCTTTGAGCACTATGACAGGATCTCAACCTCTCGTGTTGATCAATTAGAATATGTTTGCAGCGGATTTAGCACATTAATTAGCAATTATATCAAGAACATAAAGATATTGCAATTAAAGCATAGAGAGAGAAGAGTTCTGCGAAACATTAATTGTTCATTACTAACCACGTTTCGGCAATTAAAACAGCATGGTTTGCCATCCTTATATAGGTGGCAAAAGCATGGTAGTGATGTCCTTTTTCTGACATCACGGAATATTCAAATTACAACTGATAAAACATAAAACTACTGAAGATGTCAACAACTGACATCTTCTTACAAAAGTTCCTAAGTACTGACAAAAATAAACTACTGATACTATAACAGCTGAAGAACATGCTCTTCAGCTGTTGTACAACTACTGAAACAAAATAAACTTCAGAAAAGGAAAAACCACTACAACAACTGAAGAGGACTTCTTCAGTTGTTGAGACAAACTCTGTCTTCAGTACTTGGTCTTCAGACTTGGCTTCGGAAGATGAAACTTAGGAAGATGTAACTTCGGAAGATGAAACTTCGGAAGATGTAACTTCGGAAGATGTAACAACTGATGACTTCAGTAGATATCATCAGTTGTTGTCTTCAGTCTTTTTCTTCAGACTTTGCTTCGGAAGATGGAACAGCTTCGGAAGATGTAACAACTGATGACTTCAGAGATATCATCAGTTGTTGTCTTCAGTCTTTGTCTTCAGACTTTGTGCTTCGGAAGATCTTCAGTTCTTTAGTTCTTCAGCTTTTGATACTTCAGTACTTTGGCCTTCAGTACTTTGGAGTCTTCAGCTGTTGATCTTCAGTTCTTTGATCTTCAGAATTTGTTCTTCAGACTTTATCATCTCAGCAGAAAGCTGGAGCTAAGATGCTCTCGAGCTTGACATTCAAGCAAGAGAACACAATAGCTGATGAGAGTCTTCAGTTGCTCTCTGACCTTCAGGTAAGAGAACACAATAGCTGATGAGAGTCTTCAATTGTTGTTGTAGTGGCATGTGGGACTTAGAGGTTTTCCTGATCTTGGCTCATTGGTTCTTTTGGTCCAACAATCTCCCCCTGAACCAATGCAGCCAAAACCTCTAATTATTGGATGTCCCACTTATTGGTGGCATAAAGATTGGTCTATTTCCTCCTAGATCAGATTAGGAGTTGACCCAGATAAGCACTGGCCGGAGAGGTAGTCTCAAGTGTTTGTTTGGCTAAGTATGGATGGGAGCTCTGTCTTGGGGAATTGGACACAGAGCTGTTGCCCCATCCATGAGATCTACCTCCCATGTACAAGCCGGTAGGATTCTCGGGTGTAGGCCTGAAGAAAGATCAATTGTTCTTCTTTGGATAGGTCTTCAGGCACACCATCAAATAATCCCTCCCGACCGTACAGCTCTGAGATGAACTTGACCTGTCTTCCATTTTTGAGCTCAAGTGTTATGGTTTGCCTGTATGCAAACTCATCAGGATGTCTACCCTCCAACAACAGGTTGAGCTCATTCCTATGGAAATTCTCAAGCCTCTTATAGACCAGACCCTTCCTAACCACCCTATTATCTAGTATTGAAAAGGGTGATTGGCCGGCTCTATAGGCTTTCTCGAATTCCTCTACTATTTCCCAGGGTGTTATTACAAAAGCCACAGAGATCACTTCATCTACGATTCTCTTTAGTTGGCTTTTGTATCTCACAGGCATGTCCTTTTTGACTATCCTGTGAGACACCCTTGGGTCAGGCCAAGTTCTCACCTTATCCCTTTCATATTGATAGGTTTGTTTCAAGGTGAATAATCTCAGAGCTTCCTTCTGCATGTTCATTATAGAGGTCGAAGCAGCATAACATTTGTCAATGCTTTTCAGCATTTCCTCATCATGTCGCTTTTGCTGCTCCTCCTCTTCTAACTTAACCCTCACAGTGTCCTGCTGTGAGGTGGGAGTGATGGTTTGTGAATTGGCTTTGGGTAAAGGTATAACTGCTGAAATAGGCAAGCTATCCTCCTCATCCTCCTCTTCTTCTTCTTGCAGCCTCAACACCCTTCTCTTCTTCATCAAGGGTGGATCATTGGCTGTGGGTTTTGGTGGTGAAGGGGTTGGTTTTGTGGGTTGTGGTTTGGTGGTTGGTGTGGGAAGTTTGGCAGGCACTTCTAGTAATCTAGATATGAGAGCAGGTTTGGTTTGTTTTACTAGAAGTGTCCTGTTCCCAACACCGGCTTCGGAGAGGGCCTCAGCGACCAGTCCCTTAGTGAAGTTACCAGCCGAATAGATCTTGGTGGTTATAGCCAAGATCCTGTCCCTAGTCCATGCTTTGATGTCAAGGACTGGTCTGCCCAAATACTTCGAAATGAATCTACTCATAGCCTCAAGTCTCTTTTGATCCTCTTGGCTATAAGTAGACCATCGGTATTCTATCTCCTTGGTTTCCATCCTCCTGAGCTCCTGATCTAGCAAGGCAGTGTCCTTGTCAAAGCCTTGCCTGAACAGCTGATCAATGGCAGAATCCATTGATTTGCTGTGTTCAGCTTCAGCCTCCTTGACAAGGGCTGCTAGATCGGAGTCCAGTTTCTCTCCCTCTCCCTATTCTTATCAGTGACACTGAAACCCTTTTGGATTTCAGTCACTTTTATTGGCTCTACCTCCCTCTCTTTCCTCTTCCCCTTCTCCCTCACCTTCCCAGTCTCCTCAACCAACTCCCTCTCAACCACCACCTCTTTCTCTGCCTCTCCCTCTTCCTCACCCCTCTTCCTCTTGACTTGCACTGATGTCTCCCCCTTTTTGGGTGCATTGGTTGGGGTTTGACTATCAGCAAGCGCCTTAGAAACGGCAACCTCCACCAAGGGTTGTATGTATGTGGGAAGCCTCTCATCAAGGGTCTGAATAACTATGTTTTGAAGTATGGGTGTGATGAGAGGTAGGGATTTCTGGAAGATAGCATCCAGCTGCTCCGGGGGGTTCTGTCCCTGAGAGCTAGTGCCAGAAGCAGGGGCTGGTGGCCGAGTTTGTGGGGTTGGCTCAGTGTTTGTGAGACCTTCGGGTGAAGGTGCCATCTGTTGGGTAGTGGTGGCAGATGGACTTCTATCCTGAGTCATCTGAGCAAGCAGCTCTTTGAGTCTGCTTATCTCATCCTCTAGGATAGTGTTTTGAGCTACTACATCGTAGAAGAAGCTCAGGTCATCATCACATGAGCTGAATCACCTGACCTCCTGACATTGTCAGGATGTACATGTCCTGAGTGTGGCTCAGTAATAACATGTGCCCCTTGTTCATGGTACTGGGGACTTCTAGCCTCCGGAATGGATCCATCATCGGCCATTGCCTCTGGTGAGGTCTTAGTGATGTTACCAGCTTCACCCTGCTCAGATGTTGATGCAGAGGAAGTGGCAGCCTCACCAGATTGTTCTATCTCCCCAGCCACACTGGGAGACTGAACTGATTCTCTGTGCTGTGGGCTCCCATCGGCACTTGTACCCACCCCTCTTCGGTTGGAGTCTCCCCAGGTGTAATAGGTTTCTGGGGAGAGGGTGGAGTGCTCAGATCGGTCAGCACTTTGGCTATTGCCAATGTTGGGCTTAGTGGGGCGGTCTCATCAGGAGATGGGCTAGAAGCAGTGTGCACATGGGGAGGACTGTGCTCTTCAATGGTAGTCTTCTCAAGTGAGATAGACCCCAGTAATGTGGTTGCCCCTATGTTGGCTACATCAGGCTCCTGTTGAGAGGAAGCCTGTGCGGTTGTGGTGGGTGGAGTCGTGGTACCTGCTGGGAGAATCGAACCAATAGGCACATCCTGCCTTTGTGTTGCAGGGGCATCCTCAGGGGACTCATCTCCCTGAGTAGCCTTTGTGACCTTCTTTTTGGCTTTTGGCTTGGTGGGGACTTTGGATTTGGAGGTGGAGGCTGTGGGTTCCTGCTGCGTGGGTTTTCGCAGCCGGCCAGCCTGTTTGAGTGTGTGGTCAGTGTTGTGCCTGGAGTATACCTCGGCTAGAACAGCCATGGCAGGGACCCCAGTGCCAACTAGTCCCTCAGCCTGAAGCTGGTCTATGATCATGGCCATTATGAACCGTGGATATAAGTTCCAACGGTTAGAAAATGATTTTGTGGCCATGTCCTTGAGTTCCAAAAATAAAATATCAGTAAAATTTAGTGGTTGTTTCTCAAGGATAGAATACAATACCTGTTGCCACCTTGTTGACATCTGGTCCCACGAAGAGGTTTTGGGAGCCAGACAAACATTCACCATGTGGAAGATCAATCGTTGAGGGTCAGGGAAGTGTTTCTTCAACAAGGTAGAGGCTGATAGGTTACCCTGGTAGTCGTTGGATGTGAATGAGAGATCCAGGGTACCTTTGGGGTAGGAGGTTGGGTAGGTGGTATCTTCCAGCTTTAGGGTTTGGCGTATAGTAGCTGGAGTGATAACCACGGGATGGCCGTTGACGGAGGACCGGAGAGAGACCTCGCCATCATGCTCTCCGGTTTGGACGGTCACATTTGTCCAAAACTCCGTCAAGGAGTCGGTGTATATGGTGGGGTTGATGAGGAATGCCGTTTGGTATGGTGTCGTGCATGAGATCTACGACATTGTGAAACTTGGGCCATAATGGCGATTTGGTGAGATGGGCGACACAGTTGTGTCGAGGTTTTAGTTGCATGGTCGCCATTAATGGTGTATGGGAATTTCAGAGGTTTTTGAAAGATTAGGGCAAGTGGAGTAAATGCTCTGAAAGTAGGGTATTTATAGGGTAGGGCAAAGGCTGAAAGAAAACTACTGAAGGTTTTGGTGTTAGTTATCAGTTGTTGTAACAACTGATGACGTGGTTTTAACCTTCAGTGGTTGTAACATCTGAGGACTTGGTATTGGTCTTCAGTAGTTGAAACTACTGAGACCTTGGTTTTGTCCTTCAGATGTTGTAAACGTCTGAAGAGTTACTGTCAGTCTTCAGTAGTTATGAACTACTGCTGACCTAGTATTCTTCTGCAGACGTTGTAACAACTGAAGACTTGGTGTTAGCCTTCAGTAGTTGTTAACTACTGAGATCAGTAGTTGTGAACTACTGAAGACATGGTATTGCTTCAGTTGTTGTAAACAACAGAGGACTTGGTGTTAGTCATCAGTAGTTGTGAAACTACTGAAGACATGGTTTTGTCCTTCAGTTGTTTGGGTATGAAACAGCAGCTGTTGGTATCAGCTGATGTGAAATTACTCATCAGCTGTTTCCGTCAAATCAGTTGTTTCATACTAGCCTCCACATTTACTCATCAGCTCTTTGGCTGACTTTCAGATGTTTCATTGACCCTTCAGCTCTTGAGAATATTTTCCTTCAGCTCTTGTGATCAGATGGTCACAAGTGCTGATGAAATAGTCTCCGAGCTGGTGAACAAATTTTGTCTTCAATACTTGTGTAAGATTACACATCAGTACTTGTGAGCAAAATTTGTTCTTCAGTACTTATTTATTGAAAATCATACATCAGTAGCTGTAATCCACCTTACTACATCAGTTGTTTTCAATAAATAATGTACATCAGTACTTTGAGTTATTTTAGTCTTCAGTAGTTGTGAAAGAGCTGAAGACTAAATTACTCATCAGTACTTGTATTTGACCTTTGCTCTTCAGTAGTTGTGAGTTAAGAGCATCAGCATAGGTCGTCACTCAAGCTGCAGCATACCAAGCCTTAGTACCAAATTTTGGAATGTGGCACTATCTAGAGGCTTAGTGAAAATGTCTGCAAGCTCATCAGCACTAGGCACAAACTTGGGATCAATCAGACCTTTCTCATAACAATCCCTAATAAAATGATGTCTGATAAATATGTTTGGTCCTAGAGTGCTGGACTGGATTCTTAACAATACAAAGAGCTGAAGCACTGTCCATTAATAATGGAGTCTTAGTCTCAGTAATGCCATAATCCATAAGTTGGTTCTGAAGCCAGAGTATCTGAGAGGTACAGCTTGCAGCAGCAATATACTCGGCTTCAGCAGTGGATGTAGCAATTGATGTTTGTTTCTTACTCTGCCAAGAAACTAAACAATTGCCTAGGAATTGGCAACCACCAGAAGTGGATTTTCTGGTGACTTTGCATCCAGCATAGTCACTATCAGAGAAAGCAACTAATTTGCAAGAATGCCCAGCTGAATACCAAAGTCCTAGTGATTGGGTACCTTGCAGATATCTAAAGATCCTCTTGACTGCAATCAAATGGGATTCTTTAGGTGCAGCCTGAAATCTAGCACAAGCACATGTTGAAAACATGATGTCTGGTCTAGAAGCTGTAAGGTACATCAAGGACCCAATCATACATCTGTAAAGGGTTTCATCAACCGCTTTACCTTTCTGATCAACATCTAGTTGTGTGATGCTGCTCATGGGAGTAGAACAGGGCTTACAGGATTGTAAATCAAACTTATTCAACAACTCCTTGGTATATTTGGACTGATGGATGAAGATTCCATCATCCTGTTGTTTGATTTGCAAACCTAGAAAGAACTGTAATTCTCCCATAGCACTCATTTCAAACCTAAGCTTCATAAGCTTTGTAAATTCATCACACAACTTTGGATCAGAGGATGCAAAGATGATGTCATCAACATAAATCTGAACAAGGAGCTTATGTTGTCCCACAGTCTTGATGAATAAGGTTTTATCAATGGTGCCTCTAGTGAATTTATTCTCCATAATAAAGTTTGAGAGTGTCTTATACCAGGCTCTAGGAGCTTGCTTCAGCCCATAAAGAGCCTTATCAAGCTTGTACACCCAATCAGGATGTTTATTGTCCTCAAAGCCTGGTGGTTGACACACATAAACTTCTTCTTTTATTTTCCCATATAGGAATGCACTTTTGACATCCATTTGATAAACCTTAAGACTATGAAAGGCAGCATAGGCTAAGAACAGTCTGATTGCTTCTAGTCTGGCCACAGGTGCAAAGGTCTCATCATAATCGATGCCTTCCTCCTGTGCAAACCCTTGAACAACCAGTCTGGCCTTGTTCTTGACAATTTGGCCCTTCTCATCTGTTTTGTTCCTGAATACCCACTTGGTGCCTATAGCACACTTATCTTTGGGTAATGGAACAAGCTCCCACACTTGCTGTTTCTTGAATTGAAGTAGCTCAAGCTGCATAGCTTCCACCCATCCATTGTCTCTTAAAGCAATATGATAGTTCTTTGGCTCTTGCTGACTGATGAAGAGAGCATAGAAGCAGAAGTTGGACAATTGATTCCTGGTTGAAACTCCAGCATGGATATCACCAATGATTTGTGAAGTGGGTGATTCTTGAGCTCTTGATAGACTATAATATCAGTGCAAGTGTTTGTAGACCCATCAGCAGCAACAGATGGTGATGGAGATTCCTGAAACCATGTAGAGGATGGCAGCTCAAACGAAGTAGAGCAAGCAGAAATCTCATCAGCATTTGTAGTGGATGGAGCTGCTGAGGCTACAGGAGCATCAGGTTCAGTGAACTCAGGCAGGTTGTCACTGAACCCGAAGAGGTGAGTACTGACTACATCATCATCAGTACCACCAGATGGAGATCTGTTGACAGGCTCAACAGATGGAGATTGATAAGGAACATATTGCAGTATGTCCAGATCAAACAACTCCACAGGGTTTTGTGGAATCTTGTCCTTTGGAGATTCATTGAACTTAACATGCAGAGTTTCTTCAACCCCCTTAGTTCTACAGTTGAAGACTCGGTATGCCTTGGAAGTTGATGAATAACCAACAAAATACCCTGCATCCACCTTACTAGCAAACTTATGGAGTGGGTTGCTAGTGTTGAGAATGAAACAAGGACACCCAAAGGCTCTAAAGAATGAAATAAGAGGGGCCAAATGATGAAGAACTTCATAGGGAGTCTTCATCAACCTCTTATTTACTAAGGCTCTATTCTGTACATAGCAGGCTGTATTAACAGCTTCAGCCCAAAAGGTCAGTGGCAACCCTGAGTCAGCCAACATTGACCTTGCTGCTTCAATGAGGGTCCTGTTCTTTCTCTCCACCACTCCATTCTGCTCAGGAGTTCTAGGAATGCTAAACTGCCTTTTAATTCCCTTGGACAGGTAGAAGTCATCAAGTGTGTGGTTTCTAAATTCTGTTCCATTGTCACTCCTCACACACTTGACCTGTAGGGAATACTGCTTTTCTACATGTAACACAAAGTTCATTATTGTCTTTGCTGCTTCATCCTTGGAGTGCAAGAAGAAAGTCCATACAAACCTGGAGTAATCATCCACAATTACCAGGCAGTATTTCTTCTTTGCCATGCTCATCACTCTCACCGGACCAAAGAGATCCATGTGCAAAAGCTGTAAGCAGGCAGTGGACTTTGGTTCCTCTATTGAAGGGAATGAAACTTTGTGTTGTTTTCCTTTCAAGCAAGCAGTGCAGTCATCTTCACATTTGAACTCCTTCTGAGGCAGTCCTCTTACTAGACCATGGCTTATAAGCTGATTCATGTTCTTGAAATTAACATGACCCAGCCTTCTATGCCATAGTGTAGACTCTTGAGGAGACGCCTTGGAGAATAGGCAAGGATGGCCTTTTAGATCCATCTTTTTAGAAAGATTTAAGGCGTACACTCTTCCTGTCCTGTTGGCCTTCAGGAGAGTGTGTTCATCCAATGCCTTGTTAATCAAACTCAGAACTTTGGATGACAGAATCCTACAGTTCTGGCTTGTGAAAAGGGCAACATGGCCTTTGTCACACATTTGACTGACACTCAAGAGGTTATACTTGAGATTCTCCACATGGTTAACATCATCAAACCTTATTTCCCCATTGGAAACAAAGCCTTTTCCGATGATGTAACCCTTTGCATCATTGCCAAAAGAAACAAATCCCTTCTTTCCTTGAGAGTAGTCATTAAGAAGGGAGTTGCTTCCAGTCATATGCATGGATCCTCCACTGTCTACATACCAGATGCTTCTATGGCACGTTGAAGAACCCTGCAAACACAACCATGTGTTAGTTAGTCTTGGAGACCCAAACCTGCTTGGCTTTGGGTCTGATCTCAGCTACAGATGTAGCACTAACAGGTGTGTTGTGTGTGACAGCTTGAGGTGAAGAAGATGGTACAGAAGAGGAACCCTTTGGCTTGGACTTCCTTTTCTGTGGTTTCAACATAGGAGCATCTAAGTGGTTGACTCTTCCACTAGTTGCTGAACCATCATCACAACTGTGTCTGATTTTGTGATAAAGCCTTCAGCTCTTCAGACACATTGGAGTTTGCTGATGATGAGTTCCTATGTTGTACCATCCTTTTCTGAGCAACCTCAGCTGTTTCCTGAGTAATCCCTACCTTCTTAGATTTAGCTTTGGGCTTAGGGATTTCAGGCTTGGATGTTGCCAGTACAAACTTGGTTTCAAACTCACTCTTCATTTTATTGATGCTCTCAGAAATTTTCTCCTTCTGCTTGAGTTTGGAACCCCTTTTGTACCAGCAATCATCAGTAAGATGATTGAATAAGCCACATATCTCACATGGCTTCTTCTTCATCTTATGCTGATCATCAGCTGAAGAGGATTTAACTGCTAAAGACTTGTTCTTCAGCTGTTTGACATCAGTACTAGCAGTTTTCTTCCTAGTGCCTGCTTTCCTGGTATCCTCTCTAGCTGTCTTCAAACCTTTCCTACTGTTAGTTTTCTTCTCTTCAGTTCTAACAGTATTTGAGGTTTGAACTTCAGATGTTGTCACTTGCTCTCTAGTACCTTCAGTACTTCTAGTGACAACTCCTGAGTTGATCAGCCTTTTGGTCATGTGACAGTCAGCATTTGAACCATCAGCTGTTGTGGCATCAGCTGATTGGTTTTGGCAGGAGAAAATGCTGACATCTATCTCTGATGATGCTGATTTAGAGGATAGTAGATCACATGATGAACAGTATTGGTTATTGCTCTCCCCATCAGATTCAACTTTTGCTCTTGAAGTGAAGTCTGTGGGAGGAGCAGTGTGATTATAACCAATGCCAAACTTCACATTGGAAGCTGATTGCTTACTAAGAAGCATTTCAAAACCCTTGCATGATTGCACCCATCGATCACACTCAACTTGGGTGGTTGCAAGAGTTTCCTTGAGGTCTTTGTACTTCTCTAGAAGTACATCTTCCCTAGCTTTACTATCTTTGATTTGGCAGTTAAGCTTGTAAATCTCATCATTTTTATCTTTTAGAGCAACCTCAAAATCAGCTTTTCTTTTGGAAATAGTGTGCTCAAGCTCAAGATTTTTATCTATTAAAGCTACATTTGCTTCTCTAATAGAAGCAAATGCTTCTATGCATGATTCAGAACAAAGCTTGGCTTTTGCCTCAGTGGATACCTGAGATGAGGCATTGGATGATGACCCTTCAGCAGAATCAAGGGCCATCAGAGCAAGATTTCCAAAAGGTTGGTCACCACCATGTTGACCAGCATCTTGGAGTAGTTGTTCCTGACCAGATAGCTCTTCTGGTAGACTACTCCAGTCAACAACACTTGGGGTGAAAAAGCTGTGTTGTTGAGGTTGTGTGTGTTGATGAGATTGGGAAGATTGAGGCTCAGGAAGAGCATGAGGTGGTTGAGCCGGGGGTACTTGAGTTTGACTAGGCTGAGGCATGTAGTAACAGGGGTAAGGATATGGCATAGGACCCTGTGACACAAAATAAGCAGGTGGTGCCTGTGCCTGAGATGGATGGGTAGAACTGGAAGAAGGTTGCCCTCTGTGCTGTGAGCTATTGCTGGGAAAAGTCACAAAGGGTGCAGATGAGTTAGATCCAGATGATCTACACTCTCTTGCAAAGTGTCCAAGCCTTTGGCACTTGTGACACCTCAACTTGCTCTTATCAAAACCAACTTTGGTTTTGCCAGAGAGTCCAGGGAATTTCCTTCCGGTTCTCTTGTAGAACTTTTGAGAGCGGATATTTATCATTGCCATCTGGTTCAAAATATCCATCTCTTCCAGATCATCATCTGGAATGCCCTTCAAGTCCTCCATCAGAAAACACAAGTTGTCACCACCACCTCCTGAACTATTAACACCAACAAAAGCTTGTTCTGAGTTAGTAGAGAAATCAATATGCTCATCATAAGAACTTTCTGATGAAGCATATTCTGACTCATGACTTATCAAGGCAGCATTACCTTGGACAAAGTCATCAGCGAGCTTGCCAGATGAGGACAGCTTCCTCTTTTGCTCTACCTCTCTCTCAAAAGTGAGTAGCTTCCCATGAAGTTGGGTGAGAGATAGAGTTTCCAGGTCTGCACTGGAGCGTAGGACAATGGTATATGTGTCCCATCTCTTAGGAAGTGACCTGAGGAACCTGTTGTTCATCTGGGTGTTGGTGTACTCTTGTTTGACCATCTTCAGCTCAGATATCAAACAAGAGAACCGCTCAAACTGCTGGGTCAGAGTCTCACCCTTTCTATATGAGAAAGTCTCATATTGTTGGGCAAGGATTTCCCTATTGTTTGCTAAGACCGAATCAGTTCCTCCAAATTGTTCCTTTAGAGCAACCCATAGGTCATGAGCAGACTCATGATGCAAGAGCCCTGAGTATATCTCATTTGGAATGGCCATGGCTAAAATTCCATGGGCTCTAGCATCGATTTCGAACAGCTTTAGATCTTCGTCCGAATATTGTTCAGGTTTCTTTGCAACCTGTTCATTAGATTCCGGGAAGCTCACCATTGGCTTGTATGGCCCATGCACCACTGACTTCCAACAACCAGCACTGTTGACAGCCAAGTGGTGTAGCATACGTCTTTGCCATATGTTATACTCGTTCCTAACCAGCATCGGAGGCTTGGTAGCGGAACCAGTATTGTGAGGATCATTAGTTGGTGTTGTCATCTCAGGTTTTAGTCAAAAACAAGTTTAAACCAGACAAATGTGACTCAAAACCACCGAAAGACCTCAAGATCTTGGCCAGAAACAGCAGAAACTCACTCTCTATGGCTAATTCTTGCAAATTGCTAATTCGATCAAACTGAGAGATCAAAAGAGCAGTTTCAAATGATCAATGGTAAGATCGATCAATGATTAACCCGCTCTGATACCATTTGACAGGATCTCAGCCTCTCGTGTTGATCAATTAGAATATGTTTGCAGCGGATTTAGCACATTAATTAGCAATTATATCAAGAACATAAAAGATATTGCAATTAAAAGCATAGAGAGAGAAGAGTTCTGCGAAACATTAATTGTTCATTACTAACCACGTTTCGGCAATTAAAACAGCATGGTTTGCCATCCTTATATAGGTGGCAAAAGCATGGTAGTGATGTCCTTTTTCTGACATCACGGAATATTCAAATTACAACTGACAAAAACATAAAACTACTGAAGATGTCAACAACTGACATCTTCTTACAAAAGTTCCTAAGTACTGACAAAAATAAACTACTGATACTATAACAGCTGAAGAACATGCTCTTCAGCTGTTGTACAACTACTGAAACAAAATAAACTTCGGAAAAGGAAAAACCACTACAACAACTGAAGAGGACTTCTTCAGTTGTTGAGACAAACTCTGTCTTCAGTACTTGGTCTTCAGACTTGGCTTCGGAAGATGAAACTTCGGAAAATGTAACTTCGGAAGATGTAACAACTGATGACTTCAGTAGATATCATCAGTTGTTGTCTTCAGTCTTTTTCTTCAGACTTTGCTTCGGAAGATGGAACAGCTTCGAAAGATGTAACAACTGATGACTTCAGAGATATCATCAGTTGTTGTCTTCAGTCTTTGTCTTCAGACTTTGTGCTTCGGAAGATCTTCAGTTCTTTAGTTCTTCAGCTTTTGATACTTCAGTACTTTGGCCTTCAGTACTTTGGAGTCTTCAGCTGTTGATCTTCAGTTCTTTGATCTTCAGAATTTGTTCTTCAGACTTTATCATCTCAGCAGAAAGCTGGAGCTAAGATGCTCTCGAGCTTGACATTCAAGCAAGAGAACACAATAGCTGATGAGAGTCTTCAGTTGCTCTCTGACCTTCAGGCAAGAGAACACAATAGCTGATGAGAGTCTTCAATTGTTGTTGTAGTGGCATGTGGGACTTAGAGGTTTTCCTGATCTTGGCTCATTGGTTCTTTTGGTCCAACACACTAAATGTAAACCAATTAATAATAACCCAGTAAAGGATCATGTGGTGTCTACTCCTCTGGTCAGTGATCCAGATTTTACGGGTAAAACCGTGAGGTCTGTCACTGAACAGAAGAATACTACTTTGAGATCAACATATAAGATGCCTGTTGAAGACTTGACTGATAAAATTAAGAAAGCTAACGTAGGGTCGGGTTCACAAACGTCTATTTCAGAACCTAAACAATCTAAGTCAACAAACCCTAAACCAGCAAGTCATCAAAATTTAAATAAAACGAAAGCAAAAGATGTTGCAAATGTCAAAACAATTAATTTTGTTAAAGAAGGAGAAACATCTAAAAGTTAAAAGAAACTACCCAGTCCCCGACCAAACTCAACCCCTTGTCAACGCTTTCCTCACACTGTCAAAGGGAGATCTTGCTACAGTTGTGGAAAAAGAGGACACTATCTCTCCAAAATAAAATCAGCTCCTTATCAACTAGACAAGCTAAAAGCAAAGCTGTGTCACCTAAAGTTAAATCACCTAAAGTTCAAACCAACATAGACAAGCCTTACACAGAACTGATTTATGGAAAGAAAAATCAAGTTTTCTGTCTGATAGTGAAGATAAGAAAGAGAAAGATGTGCCCTCATCCTCTGAAGGTCAGTGGGTTGAGTTCCTGATGTGTGATACCTCTAGGACACCCAAGCCAGTTAAGGCTTGGGTCCCAAACCTGAACTAATCTTTTCATTGTATGTGCAGGGTGTCCGCTACAGCGCTATCACTAATACCTGGATTATTGATAGTGGGGCGTCCAGGCACATGACCAGGAATTCGTCCCTCCTTTTCAACATCAAGAAATTAAAGGGGGACATGTGTCATTCGCTGGGAACAAAGGAGGTTACATCACCGCACAAGGAGAAGTGGGAAACAAGAAAGTGAAGTTTGACAAGGTCAACTACGTTCAGCAACTACAGAACAAATTACTTTCTGTCTCCCAAATCTGTGATACGGGATTCAAGGTTGTGTTTGACAACAAGAGGTGCTACATACTGAAGAAGGAGTATGTCATCCCGGAGGAACAAGTTTTAATGTCGGCTTCAAGATATAACGACCTTTATGTCTTGGACCTATCAAAACCCTCCATAACTGAGTCTACTACTCAGTGCTTCTTGTCAAAAGCAACAGAAAGAGATTCAGTCTCTTGGCACAGGAGAATGGGACACATCAATTCTAGGAAGATGAATCATATAGTTTAGAACGATCTGGTAGATGGAGTTACAGTCAAGAATTTCCAGCTTCTAGATTTCTGTGTCACTTGCAAGAAAGGGAAACAGACCAAGAAGTCTCACAAAGCAAAGAAAGTCAATTCTATCGACATTCCTCTCGAGCTTCTACACATGGATCTGTTTGGCCCAGTAAGCAAAAAAAGCATAGCCAGGGATTAGTACTGCTTCATGGTGACAGATGATTACTCAAGATTCTCTTGGATAATGTTTCTGAAACTAAATCAGAGACATTTTAATCATTCAAACATCTTGTTACCACATTGGAGTCTCTCTACAAGCTAAAAGTAAGAAGAATTTGATCAGACAACGGGATAGAGTTCAAGAACCAGTGGATGGAAGCCTTCTGTAGAGAGAATGGAATTGTTCATCAGTTTACCTCTGTCTACACTCCACAAATGAATGGTGTTGCTGAAAGGAAGAATCAGAGCTTAATAGAGACAACAAGGACTATGCTAGCTTAATGCTTGTTACACTCTAAATCGGGTCTTGGTAGTCAAACGTCATGGAAAAACTTGTTATTAGTTGCTCCAACAACGGAAACCTAATTTAGAGTATCTGGAACCATTTGGTGCACCTTGCATGCTGTTAAAGAAGAATCGGACTGGGAAGTTCTGTGAGAAGGCAGAAGAAGGTATATTACTTGGATATAGTATACCAGACAAACAGGTTTACAATAACTCAACTGGTTAGGTAGAAGTGTGGTGCAATGTTGATGTTCAAATATACAGCACCCCCTACAGGAAAAAGGACCTTCCTTTTTCTTTGACTATGATGGATTTTTCAAATCCTTCAATCTACCTCCCTCCCATTCTGATGATGACTTAGCTACACGAATGATGTACGATGTTCTGAATGGTCCCACACTAGATTCGACATCATCTGTTCCATTAGATGATACTTCTAGCCTTTCAGAGGGAGAACTTGAGGTAAGTGATTCTTTCTCTGATGATGAAGATGTTGAAACCCCAAATGTGGAACAGGAAGAACAGGTTCCTACTACTAAAAGCACTCCCGCCTCTAATCATGATGCAGCTGACACTTCTGAACCGCATACTCCAACAGTTCAGAATCTGGATACTGAAGTCGATGTACCCACCACTCCAGGAACTTGAGTTAATGTACATCATCCCCTGGACAACATCATAGGGGATATTCTATCGGGAGTTCAAACACGAAATCAACTATACTCAGCTGATTATGCTACAGTCATGGAAAATAGATCTTACATGATTGTGCTTATCGATGCTTTGTTTCTCAAGTTGGGCCAAAGCACGTCAGCGAGGCTTTAAAAGATGAAGCATGGGTAAGTGTTATGCAAGAAGAACCCCTTCAGTTCAAGAAGTTAGGAGTCTGGACACTTATAGACAGACCAAAAGGTGCAAAGGTGATTGGCATAAAATGGGTTCTTCGGTGTAAAAAAGATGACCAAGGGGTGATAATCAGGAACAAGGCTCGGCTTGTCGTTCAAGGGTTTAGACAAGTCGAAGGCATTACCTACAATAAAGTGTTTGCACCTGTGGAAAGGATGGAAGCTATTCGTATCTTCTTAGACTACGCATCCTATATGTAGATTAAAGTCTATCAACTGGATGTGAAAAGTGCATTCCTTCATGGTGAAATCCGGGAAACAGTGTTAGTCAGTCAACCCAAAGGATTTGAGGATCCTTATTATCGGGATAGAGTGTACAAACTGGACAAGGCATTTTACGGGCTACATCAAGTCCCTCGAGCCTTGTACGAGAAACTCTCTACCCACCTGCTGAAACATGCTTTTCGTAGAGGGGTCATTGACTGCACACTGTTCATCAAAGAAAAGGACTATGATTTACTACTGGTACAGATATATGTGGATGACATAATCTTTGGTTCCAAGAACGAAGCATTGTGTAAAGAATTCGAGTCTATGATGAAAGTTGAGTTTGAAATAAGCGCCATGGGAGAGATGAAGTTCTTTCTCGGATTACAAGTATATCAGACACCAAATGGTATCTTCCTGCATCAGACCAAATATGTAGGAGATATCCTTAGTCGGTTTGACATGGAGAATGCAGCGGTTGCTGGGACTCCACTTGCCACGAACCACGATGTGGCACCCGACGAAAATGGTGATCTGGTCGATGCCACCATGTATCAAGGAATGATCGGATCTCTCATGTACCTCACAGTTTCTCATCCTGATATTATGTATGCCACGTGTCTCTATTCCAGATATCAGGCAAAACCTAAAGTAAATCACCTAATTGGGGTAAAGAGAATCTTCCGTTATCTGAAGGGTACTCCAACACTTGGGTTGTGGTATCCTCATGATGATGACTTTGAGCTTACAGCATATAGTGACTCGGATTATGGTGGTTGCAAGATGAACTACAAGTCAACATCAGCGGGATGTCAGTTCTTTGAAAGACGTTTAGTCACCTGGCAGTGTAAGAAGCAGACGTCGGTAGCTCTATCGACATGTGAAGCTGAATACGTTGTCGTTGCAAATTGCTGTTCTCAAATTATCTGGATTCAACAGCAAATGCGAGACTACGGTTTGCAATTTTCTAGCACCCCTATTTATGTTGATAATTCTACTGCAATTGTGTCACTAAAAATCCGGTCCAACACCCAAAAACAAACACATTGGTATTAAATATCACTTTATACATGACTGTTTTGAAAAGTAATTAATCGATGTTGTTAAAATTAATACAGATTTTCAACGCGCCGACCTCTACACAAAATCATTTAATAAACCTCGGTTTTTATATCTTTTAAAGGTCAATGGCGTCAAAAAGAAAAGTGATGTTATTCCAGAAGAATCTATTTCTTAGTCCGTCTTTATGTTTTAGTTTTAAGTTTTATTTTTCTTTATTTTTATTTTCCTGTCTTTAAAAATCCAAAAACACAAAAAGATTTTCGGTTTTAGAATTTTTGAGGGAGAATAGGTTTAGTTTCAGTAGTTAGTATTTAAATTACTCAAAAAAACAAAAAAAACGAGGACGGTCAGAAAAGCTGAAAAGCAAGGACATCAAATCTGTGAGACTGATTCAAAACTATGGAATATGATAGTACACATGGAACTAATTGTTTGGGACATCAAAAGGACTTAAATGTTCAAAATGTTACATTAAAACTACAAGTCTGAGAAGGATAAGCCAAATAAAGGAAATATGATAGTGAACTAGTCTGTTACTGATGTTACTTAGAGAAACTAGGCCTAGAAGTTGTTAGTCCATTATATGATGTGTCGGTAGATTCAACACAATAGACGAGTAGACCTCATTGGTGAAACAAATTAAAACTAAATAGTTCAAATAGCTGTGGGCTTCCACCTTATCCCTGGTTAACACAATCAACACATTTCCAATAAAGGGTGACGAGCAAAATAAACACCACAAATGTGTGCGGATGACCTTATAAATGAGCAAAGCACATGTAAAAATGTTAAACACAATCAAGCTAATGACTAATGTTGTTGGTGCGTAATGTGTAAAAGAAAAGTGCTCAAACAAGAAGATAGGCTGTGTGCCTCTCTTCTGTGCGATGGCACTAACCTGAGGATATTCATAACCTAAATATTCTAGAATTCATTGTTGTTTGCGCCTCTCTGCTGTGCGATGGCACTGACCTGAGGCTTTGCATCTCTTTGAAAGCTCTTAGAATAGTTTCTTCTTGTCTAAACCCGTAGACCGCTCAAAAATCTCCTGAAAAATGTTGATTACCATATAAGCGTGGGATCCACAAATGCTTGTGGAAAAAAAACCTAACTAATCACCAATGTGAGTCAAAAATCTGTGTATGGATTTAAGTGGACAAATATACTGACAATCATCGTGGCAGCAATCCTCGACAGTCAAAATCATTATGTGCCTCTTACAGTTCTAGTATGATTTCCTGTAAGTGCTTTTGACTCTCAGACGAATAAGAATAAGTTAAACAAACATATTCAAAAGGGTCCCAAATGATTATGTTTAAGCCTGTGTGATTCCATAAGAGTTCTTCCAGATAAGATGTAAGTGCTTGATGCTGTTCTGTTAAGGGGGAGAAATCTATTATGGAAAATTAAAATGTTTTCAACCCACCTCAAACAAAACCACAAAAATATGTTCTGTTTTATTTCAATTTAAGTTGTTTTCTGTCTTATCTATCAATTAGGTGTCAATGTCAGACTATGTAACTAGATGAACTCTATGTATCATAAATTAAAAGGGTCACGTCTGAGGTGACCAAACTATTATGAGTTTAAAAGGATCATGTATGAGATGATCAAGTTTTAAATATTTAAAAGGGTCACGTCTGAGGTGACCAAACGATTTCAATTAAAAGGATCACGTCTGAGGTGATCAATCGGTTTTAACTTAAAATGATCACGTCTGAGGTGATCAAAGGATTTATGTTAAAAGATCATATATGAGATGATCATCGGTCATAACGTTTATTTATCAAAAGTTAAATTTGAGTGTGTGGAAATGGATGGATCAAACTCATAAGTATGAGCCAATCGCACGATTGGACCATAAGTATGGACCAGTCGCACGATTGGACCATAAGTATGAGTAAATCACACGAATGGACCATGAGTATGAGCTAATCACATGAATGGACCATGAGTATGGGGGAGCCATGCGATTGGATAATAAGAATGAACCAATCGTACGATTGAATGAAGGAGTCTGAGTCAGTCGCACGACTGAACCCCAGTCGCACGATTGAGTTGTGCACATGGGTCCAGTCACACGATTGAGGCATGCGCATGGGTCCAGTCGCACGACTGAAACCCAAAATAGTATAAATAGGAGACTCAGTCGGTCGTAAACCCTACCACTTCAAAAATCATCAAAAACCGCCCATTACCCAGACAGTCTGCCAAAATTTCTAATATTTTTGTGATTACACTCCGATTTGATTTCTAACCACTAAGTGTTCATCTTCAAGTACTATGTGGATGAAATCGTAACAAATAAATGTTAAATCGAACCTAAAATGATCGTGATTGATAAAACATTTAATCGAGACTAATAACCTAAAATAGACCACTTAAATGGACACTAAAGTTGATTTGAAGGACATTAAGTGCTATTTCGAGTCCCTGCGAACCTAATGAATCTAAACACGAAGTCTAATTTATCATTTTGACGAAAATTCAAATTTAATGGTTCGAACAATGCAAGATACGAATGGACAGGCTGATGAACTTCAGTCGCACGATTGAGCCAGACGTATGACTCAGTCGCACGATTGAGCGAGACACATGATTCAATCGCACGATTGAATCAATCGATGACTCAGTCGCACGACTGACTCAACCGCATGGCTTTGCATACGACTGAATTCCGTTGCAGGCTCAATCGTACGACTGAACTCAGTCATAAGGTTCAATCGCACGATTGAACAAGTCTGTCTAAATGTGTTCAAAGTCAATTGTTTATCTCTTATGAACGGAACTAATGTGTTTGTTCTTGTATTGCAGCAAAAATGGCTGAAAGATGAACGATGAGCACCAAGCATAACATATGTGCTCATCTAGATACCACACGCTTCTGAGTTCACCTGGATTATAGCCTTCCTACGCAGATCAAGGATCTTCAAGGCTATTTCCACTCCATGCACACCATATAGGTCGATCCAGCAGGCATTCTAGGAGAATGCCATTGTCGACCGGTCTACTGAGCCATACTGCATCCGGAGTTCTATCTTCGATCAAGATATACAGATCGAAGAAGACGATCTACGGTGAGTCTTGGACTTGGGTAATGATGAAACCCACCCAACCAAGCTGCATCCCCTAACGGTACGGGGATGCTTTCTTAGGATCAAGTACGCCGGCGACATCAATGCCGGTGTGCTAAACAAGAGCAATATGTGCCCGCAATTCAAGTATCTAGCACATGTGATCCTGAAAGGAATAGCCTCCAGGAGAGGAGGATTTGATGAGCTGTCAGATCAAATCCAGAACGCATACGTTGCGCTGGTGCTGAACCACCCGTTCAGTTTTTCACGCATGTTCTTCTCCTACCTGACGGAGAACATTGAGGCTAAAGGCAAGGAAGGCTTCTACTTGTACCTAAGATTCTTGCAGATGATTATCGACAAGAAGCTTCCTATGATGCCTAAGGAGGAGGACGATACAGTGACCCTAGAGGTGATGGATGATACCACCCTAGGAAGGATGAAGGTAAACCGGGGAAGCAGGTGAAGCCCCCGGTGAGGAGACTCTTCGGCCATCTGGCCAATGAGGGATACGTGGCGCCAGCTCGCAAGAAGTGGCGTCACGACGACAGTGATTCCGACGTCAAGCCGATTGTGGCTCCTGCTGACGACGATGACGACGATGATGACCATGATGATGGTCAAGGTGGTGGAGATGCAGGCCCCCCAGTCAATCACGGGCCACATACACGTCTACCATATCTCCACCACCTCCACATAGTAGTACCTCTGCTCCCGGTGGATCGGAGCAGGCTTCCATCCATCGGGACTTCTTGGTTGATGAAGAAGAGGATGAGTCGGGTGAGCAGCCTCTAATGAGGGCGGTCGGTAGCTACCGAAAGGGGCAAGGAAGCGGTTGGAGGACGCCAAGCTGGGGCTGAAGGTGCTGAGACTTCAGATCCTACTTACACACCTCCCCAGCCAACTAGCCCAGGGGGAGTCCAGCTTGCCAGGGGGTCGAGGTTGCCTAGCCCCACGACAAGAAGGGCAAGAGACGGAGGATAGTATTGATTACCACCTACACTACCACAACTACCACAGCCCTCACTACCACCACTCCTACCACCACTCACACCACCACTACCACCACTCCTACCACCACTCACACCACCACTGCCACCACTCCTACCACCACTACTACCACCACCATAGCCACCACTATTCCCACCACAACACATACCATACTCACATCTATTCCTTCACCATTCACCTTCATCCCTACTCCCACATACACCACATCCACCACCACATCTACCATACCCCAAAACGGCCCTTCCACATCATCGATCCCTTCACAGGGATCTCCTCTGCCCACTGTTGGGTTAGAGGAGCAGCTGGCTAGCCTCAACCGTCTTGTTCTCAAACTGCTCACTACTGATGACATACGAGCTAACCAGATGAACCAGTTGATGGCAGTCAACACTCCACAGGGCAAACAAATAGCCCTGCTAACTGAGAGAGATGCAGCTCAGAGTCAACAGATCATCCATTTGACTGAGAGAGATGCTACTCATAAGAGAGCCTTGGCCAGAGCTTATCGTGCCCTCACGGAACAGAATGAGCTGTCGATGGCCTCGGTAAAGAGGATTGAGGAGGTCGAGAAGAAGAACAAGAAACTTCTTCTCAGACTTAAAGGGACTAAGGGTGAGCCCTTAAAGATAAAGGGTGACGGTGATGACGGTGATGATGATGATGATGATTCATCTAATGATGAATCAGATGATGATGATGATGATGATGATGAGGGTGAGCATGAAGGAAGTGGGAAAGAAAAAGATAGGGGAGATGATGATGAGCCTGAGCGTGAAGGTGATGCATCTGCATCAGCTTCAAATCCATCGGCTCGGGAGAGGCGTACTAATAGGAATCAAGATCCGCGACCCTCTTCCTCAGCTCCCTAAGCTGAAGAGTCGAGTGACAAAGGCAAAAGTAATGATTAAATGTCTATTTATTTGGAAAACTTTTGTACTTGAACTATGTATTACACTAATGTAATTGATGTTTATTAATGTTTAATTATCTTGATTACTGATATGTGTGTGTTTGTGTCTTAAATGTTTAATCTAACAGATGAAGCTGAACAAACAGACGACTACGATGTCGCACCCCTTCAGCAAATCAAGACTCAGCTAACCATGATTCTTGATTTGCAAGGGATCGTGTGACGATCTGTGAGATACACCCACGAAGTGGGAGAGATCATTCATGATCTCACAGATGGGCAACTGGCCGACATGTTTAGACTCAACCCGGATGAGCTAGTCAAGGATGCTCCCGAAGTTGATGTCATCAGTGATGAAGAGCTGCAAGACGTCAATGAGATTGATATCGAGGATATCACTGCACAAGAGTATCCATAGTACACTGACCAACAGGGAAATTTTATCCCTAATCTGGGTGAAACATTTGGCAGTGATCGTTTAGAGCTCTTGATGCTAAAGAGAAAGAGAAAGAGAAAGAAGAAGGGAAAGCCCAAGCTACGGAGCTGATGTCGATATCAAGAAGGCTGAGTGGGCAGAGTGTCTAGCAGAAATGAGAGCCCAACGACAACCTCCAAAGTCTAACGCCTACACCAAACTCTACAGAGTGAAGAAACATCAGAAGGTGTCTGGAAGATTATTAGTTGGGCTTATTTTGAAGACTTGGATGTCTACGCTGTGAAGAGGGAGAAGGGGATAGAGTATTTCAGATTCCCTCATGATCTGAAGACTTCCCAGTTTTGAGCTTAACAGGCTTGCCTGTTTAGGCCTTTTGTACGCCAACCCCAGAAAAATGTCGGCGTGGCGTTAAAGAGGGAATACCACACCAGGTGGGTCAATTTCAGGCCTGCCTGTTTAGTCCTCCGCGCATAATGTCGAAGATCCTATTACAAGAAATGCCTCAGGACTTCACTCCACACTTCAAATGGTGGTATTATGACTGGCGGACGGGAGAAGCAGTCATAGTTTTGCATAAAGAGAGCAAAATCGAGACTATCAGGGTATTTGACCCGATGTGGCTAACCAACTTGTCAGCTGAAGATGTTTACACTCTATAAAAGTGGCCACTATTCTTTGACTCGCAAGACATCGTACAAGCTCTACAATTCCAACATGTCATACGACTCTGCTTCGCGTTTGAGATTCACGCGCGAGTCACAAGAGAAGAGAAGTACAAGAAGTTTAGGAGCATGTGAAGAATGTTAGACATTAGACTAAACTAGGTCCAAGGGGGAGTTTGTTGATACATATTAATGTACCTAGTTTACGTTCTCAAATGTAAAAGTCTTTCATGTCTTGCTCTTATGTAATCCAATGTAATGAAATGATTGAATGACATATTAAATGCGTTGTGATGTTTATATGTGATTGATTATGTCATGTTATCGTTGTATTAAATGTGATTCACATGTATGAACTAAATATATAGGTTTGATGTTGGTATTACATAGTTCTAAGTCAATAAGAACTTAGAAATGTGTTTAACTTAGTCATGTGGACATTCATGCTAATGGACCATACCTATAGCCTATACGCATGAATGAACCATGCTTATGGACCAGTCGCACGATTGAACCAGGTGACTGGATTAGTCGTATGACTGAGACATAAGATTGGTTCAATCGCACGACTGAACCTTCAGTCATGCGTATGAGTCAATCGCATGCTTCAGTCGCACGACTGAACCATGCTAATGGTTCAGTCGTACAAATAACACTGATAACCTATAAATACCATATAATTCGTGGAAAAACACTTGGAAACACTTCGATATACTTCATAATACTTCGTACCCTAGCCGTCCAGAGCGTCCCAAGTCGCAAATCCAAGTTCATAGTTCGTTCCTGATCGATTCCAATATGTTTTTAAAGTTTGTTTCATGGTTAGATCGATCGGGTTATTCGTTCTCACTGATTGGATCGCCAATCAAATAGAATTCCGTGCTATTTGATCTGGTTTCACGCAGAATCAGTTAGTACTCCGTACGTACATGTTCCAAACATTTACCTATTATATATAGTGTTCGATGATATATAATTGATGATCATGTATACTAATTAGAGGTGGTCCCAAGAAGTTTGTTACTTATGTGGGCCTACTATCTCACATAATAGGGATGTTTTATTGTAAGGTTATATTAGAAAGACTGATTTAACCAAAGCAACCAAAGAGCTTCCAGCATGCATGCACTGATGTACAAGGTATAAGTTACTTCAGAAGTTTTACACTCTTCATAGAAAAATAATTTAAGTGTAAAATCTTCCGAAGCCAAAGACAAATCTTCTGAAGTCATAGATGAAGTCTTCTAAAGCTTCAAAGACAAAGTCTTCCAAAGCCAATGAAGTGAAGACTGATTTCTTCTGAAGACAGAGAAGACATGCTTTCTCTGATCAACTTTTGCATAAAGCTGACCCACTTTCCATTGCAACTCACAAGACTCACCAACTTGTATAAGTTGGTGAAAAGGTCCATGCTTTTGCAACTGTAGATTTAAGTCAAAAGGCAATCTAACTTTTGATTGTACATTGATCTTGTTGTCTAGATTAGTGTTTCCAGCTGGCTTTTAAAGTTAGCCGGCTGAGGATGTAGTACAAAGTATCTCAGGTTATTGTATTTTAGATGATGCTTTGTAACACTTGTAATAGAACTTGAGAACAATATGCAGCATTCTTGAAAACCATACTTATCTTGTTCTTGTTCTTTTGTTCTATCTCATTACTTACTTGTGTTATTAGCATTTCTATAAAAACCCGCTTCCTTATTTGATCTTTTAAGTGTTCTAACACTCTCCTCATTGTGAGACTTATCGTATTGACCACCCTTACCAAGTCCTACAATTAGTATCAGAGCATTTCAGGCTCTTAGTTGTAAAATCTCACCATTTTAAATCCTCTCAGTTTCATTAATCACTTAACATCTCAAATGGTAGCTTCTAAGTTTGATATGGAACCCGGTACCATGGTAAAATTTAGTTGTAAGATCCCACCATCTTAAATCCACTCAGTTTCACAAATCACTTAACATCTCAAATGGCAGCTTCTAAGTCTGATATGGAACCCGGTACCATGGTAAAGTACCCACTGATCACTCCTAATGATTTTGACACTTGGTGCCAAAGAATAGAAGGTTTCATCAAGTCTCAAGATAGCAGGATGTGAGAGTCTGTTACCTCAGGACCTTATATTCCTTCACCTCTTTAGCTGCTGCTAGAGGTGGAATGATTCCATAGAAAGTGGTTGACTACTCTGAAGAAGACAGGAAGAGAATTCATGTAGATTAGAAGGCCGTAACCACCCTCCAAACTGCTCTTCCAAATGCTATCTACAGAGGCTTCAAGAAATGCAAAACTGCTAAGCAACTATGGGATGCACTGAAGCTAATGTATGAGGGGTCTAGTGAAGTTAAAGAGAACAAGAAAGACCTCTTGAAGTAGAAATTTGAGAATATCACCTTCAAGACGGGTGAACCATGACTCAACAATACTTTAGGTATGTTGAGATTATGGATATTCTAATGGATGTTGGAGTAACTCTAGAGAACAGGATATTATGAGGAAGTTCATATCCTCTCTTCCTAGACAATAGACACATTATTATGTGGTCATTAAGAGGACTGAGAACCTCAAGAACCTTACTCTCACTGAGTTATATAGTATTCTCAGTGGCTACCAAATTGAGATGAACATGCGAAATCCATCTGGAAACTCCAAAAGTCAGCAGAGTTCAGCCCTTCATGTGGTTGAAAAGGATTGAAAAGAACCACAATATCATCTCATCTGCTACCCTGACAACTCACAAAAGGGTCCTTTCATCACCTTCCCGGAGACACCAAGGGAGAGCTACATCCAAAGAAGCCCATTCCAAGAGACAAGCTCATTACAAGCCTTTATGTTAACTGATGAAAGCACAAGCAACTTTCTTTTCACCCTTGAAGATTTGGATTGTATCCACCTAGATGACCTAGAGTCCATGGAGATAATCCAACAGATGGCTCTTCTCACTCATAGAGCTAAGAAATTTTACAAGAGGACAGGGAGAAAGTTTCCTAGTAATGTATCCAGTGGAAAATTTGGACTGGACAAAAGCAAAGTTAGGTGTTACAACTATAATGAGATGGTACACTTTGCTAGGGAGTACAAGGCACCAAGGACAAATAGTGGCCAAGCACAACCCAGACTAAACTACACTGAGGGAGCTCCACACAATGAGAAGCCCAAGCAGCAAGATGCAGTTGTTGTTGAAGAAGGAGGCTTTGATTGGAGTTTCCAGGTTGAAGATGCATCTCCAAACCAAGCACTGCTGGTTGATCATGAGGAATCTAAGGTATTGGAACATCTTTGTACCCCAGAATGCATTGTTAAAGTTAACAGATATAATCTTATAACTTAGAGATGAGATCTGATCTTGAGTCCTTAAACCTCTTAAAAGCTGATTTCAAAAGAGCTAAATATAATTACAAACTTAAAATAGAAGATTTAGAGAAATACTCTTAAGCATGAACATACCAACTACAGGACTCAGATCAAAGATCTCATCACTAAGTTAACTGAATGTCAGGCTGAGCTTGTGATCAGCGAAGCCGGGGTAGAGAAATGTGTTCTTGAAGAAAAGACCTTCAAGAACATAATATCCTCATCCTTGCATATAAAAGTGTGTTATCAGAACAAGCAGGGACTGGGATCTACTGAGATAGATCCTCCACACACTCTATTGTCTGTAAGATCTCCTAGGTGTGGAACTTGTCAAGATGAGCTTCCCTTCATAGACCCCATTGAAAAAGAGGATGAAGAGGAGATAGTAAAGGATAGATCTGAGATGAGTGAAGAAGATCATCCTAATAAGGATCACTATTCTCCTGAGTAGAGGAAGAAATCAGGGATGACAAAGTCTAAGAGGAAGAACTTGATCAGAGCAGCCAAAAGGAGATCAAAGAAGGCTCAAAAGATCAAGGCCACCTTCAAATCCAATCATAAATAAGTCTTTATCTCTATAGGGTTTAAAGTGGTAAAGACTGAGGATTTAACTCTAAACTCTAGTACCAAGAGTTCAAGTTCGGTCCAACTCATCCCTGTGAAGGAATGAAGGCTAATCAGCTGTGTATCACTGCTACACAGCCTGAACCATCCACCTCCAAGATCAAGTCTCACCCTAGGAAGCTTGCTGCCACATCTAACAAGATGAAGATGGAGATGAAAAGTGATCAAGCTCAGCCATTTATTCATAAGAAGTCTCTTAGAAGAAAGCCAGATTATTACATTATATGTGGTAATACTTCTCATCTTGCCAAGGATTGTATCTACAATCCTAAAAGTACCATTCACATAGCCAAGAAGAAGACTTCTAAGAAGAAAAAAAAGAAGAAAGCTTCAAAAGAAAAATATCTTCCTTTTGGAAGCACCAAAACGGAAATGAAGACATGTGAAAACTTTCCTTTGGAAGATAAATTGGTCTTGGAAGAAAGGAATGCTTCTGAAGCACTGAAGCTTGCTGCAGTGAAAGCAAGATCTTCTGAAGGGTCAGTCTCCAAAACTTCCGAAGTTGTCAAAACTTCTGATGTTTTGAAGGTCAAGTCTAATCTTCCAAAGATGGTGTGGAAAATGAAGGAAGAGCAAGTTACTGGAAGTTATTCATTAACAACAACAATTGATCCTCAAAGTCTTAACATAGGATTAATTACTGTTGCATTGTCTTCAGTTCATTTTGACAAGCCCAAGACCAATGAGACTTGGGTTTACAAATGTAACTAACTTTCTCCTTGTTATGTAGAAACAACTAAAGACCAAGAGAAATGTATGGATCATGATAGTGGTTATTCCAGGCACATGACTGGCAATGGCTCTTTGCTTCAAAATTTTAAGAAAATTGATGGAGGGTCAGTTGCTTTGGAGGAGATGTAGGAGGTTACATTACCGGAAGGGGCAGGGTCACAAATGGTAAGCTCAGCATTGAAAATGTAAACTTTGTTAACGAGCTTAGGTATAATTTACTAAGTGTATCTAAGGCTGTTCAAAAAGCTCGCGGCTCGTGGCTCGCTCGGAGCTCGCTCGGAAAAAGCTCGAAAAAAGCTCGCTCGAATCGGCTCGGTTTATAAACGAGCCGAGCTGAGCCGGCTTGAATTGTAAACGAGCCGAGTCCGAGCCAAGGACGGCTCGCTCGTTGGCTCGCTTGATGGCTCGCTCGTTGGCTCGCTCGTTGGCTAGTTTACTGGCTCGACTAAATATGTATATATATATATATATATAATATTTATATATAATATTATAATAACACTAACCTAATCAAACCCTTAAAAAATCCAAAGTTTTGGACTTTGAAAACCCTAAATCCATGTTTATGCGGGTTAATTCATATGTTAATAAACATTGAATTGTTAACCTGTTTTTGTGTATCGTTGGTTGAATTAGATTGAGACTTGTAATCTAAGATGTTGAACTGATTTTTAATATGTTTTTTAAACTATGCGTTGATATTTGGAGTATTGAAGTTTGAGAGATGTGTATTAAATTTTCTTTTAAAATCGAGCCAAACAAAACCGAGCCGAGCTAGCTCGGTTTAAAACCAAGCCGAGTTCGAGCTCTACTTTTTAGCTCGGTTGTAAATCCGAGCCGAGCCAAGCTGGCTCGGTTTATAATTCGAGTCGAGTCCGAGCTAATCCTGGCTTGGCTCGGCTCGGCTCGTCTCATGAACATCCCTAAGTGTATCCCAGTTTTATGATCAGAAACATAACATGTTCTTCACTGAGCATGAGTGTATTGTTCTCAAGCCAGGGAGGTCATTCCTCATGATCATATCCTACTCAGATCCCCAGGAAACAGAACATGTACAAGATGGAATTGCAGGAAACATCTCCCTCAGGAGAAGTTTCTTGCTTTCTATCTAAAGCAAATAGTGATGAGTCTTTCCTTCGGCATAAAAGAATATGTCACGTAAACTTTAAGAACATGAGTATATTAATTAAGAATAATTTGGTAACTGGAATGCCAAAGAAAGAGTTTACAAGTGATGATCACTGTGTTGCATGCGTGAAGGGGAAACAACACAAGGTGTGTCACAAACCAAAGTAGAAGAACTCCATCAGTACTCCCCTACACTTATTACACATGAATCTCTTTGGCCCTACCAGTGTAATGAGTCTAGGAAGGACCTCATACTGTTTAGTGATCACAGATGATTTCACAAGATTTCACAAGACTCCTGAGGTCTTGAAGAACTTCCAACTAAAAATTGAGAATCAATGTGATCACAAGGTCAAGACCATAAGATGTGATCAAGGAATTGAATTCAAGAACAAAATCCTTGACACATTTTGTGATGAAAAGGGTATTACAGACAATACAGTGCTCCCAGGACTCCTTAGCAAAACGGTGTTGGTGAGAGGAAAAACATGACACTTATTAAAGCTGGAAGGACCATGTTTTCTGACTCTAGACTGCCTATCACCTTCAGGTCAACTAATCCAAAGCTCTTTAAAGACTTTAAGAGACTGATGAAGAGTAGATTTGAAATGAGTGCCATGGGGGAACTCAATTTCTTTCTAGGAATTCAAATAAAGTAGATTGACGATGGCATCTTCATAAGTTAGTCAAAGTATGTACAAGACATACTTACAAGATTCAACATGACTGAATGTAATGTTGCAAAGATATCCATAGCTAGAAACTACTCCCTCGGACCTGATCTTGAGTGGGAATGTGTAGATGAACACCTTTACAGGGCTATGTTTGGGTCTCTTATGTACCTCACAGCCAGCAGGCCTGATATCATGTTTGCTACATGCATATGTGCAAGATATCAAGCCAACACCAAGATGTCACACCTGGTTGATGTCAAGAGGATTCTCAGAGATCTCAAAGGTGCTCCAAAACTAGGCCTTTGGTATCCAAAGAATTCTAACTTCAATCTGTATGCTTATACAGATAGTGGCTATGGTAGCTGTAACATGACTGCAAAGTCTACATCTGGGGGATGTCAATTCCTTGGTAGAAGGATAGTCTCATGGCAATACAATAAATAATCTTGTGTATCTGCATCAACTCCTGAAGTTGAATACATTGTTGTTGCTAACTGTTATGCTCAAGTGCTTTGGATTCAAAATCAGATGCTAGACTATGGATTTAAGTTCTAGGGGACTCCAATCCACATAGACAACAATAGTGCTATCTCTATGACAGAGAATCCTGTACAGTACTCAAGGACAAAACACATCAACATCATGTATCATCTAATGAGAAACAATTTTAAAAAAAGGATTATTAAAACTAGTCAAAGTTAACAATGAACAATATGATGATTTATTTACAAAGGCCTTTGATGAACAGAGATTTAAATATCTTGTATCAACTATTGGGATGATTAACTTTGAGTAGATTTTCTTAAAAACTTAATTCAAAACTATTTCTAAAACATGTGCGTTCTAAGTTATCTAAACTATCACCTACATTAGCCCAGTTTACTTGGAAGACACCTTTTTCAAATAATATTCCTTAGAATTTCGAAAAATCTTAAACATATTTTCTTTCGGAAGACATTAATATTGTCTTCGGAAGAATATTAAGTCTTCAAATCAGAAAACTACTTATAAAAAATTCACCTTTGGAAGAAATTCTAATAAATCTTTCAAAGTAAAAATATGCTTCTAGGTACTTACATGTATTTGAAGAACAATTTTCTTCTGATAGTAATTAGGTCTCGAAAGATTTATTCTCTTAAGAATAAAACTTCCAAGTTTTAATCTCTTCCAAAACCAAATATGTCTCAGAAGAGAAAACACTTAAGTATTTTTTCTTCTGAAGTATATTTTCATAAAGCTAAGGAATATCTTTCGAAGTCAAAATTGGCTTCGGAAGTTTTTATAAAACTTCCAAAGACAAAATACCTTCGGAAGATTTTCGACTTAGAAAACTACCTTTTGGGCACTTTTTTAAAGGTGGGACTGACATTTGGATTTTAAAGTTTATCCTTTTGCATTACCTTTCTCTCAAACCCATTTCATATATATACACCCAACGGTTCCCCCTCTTTCACTATCTTCTTCATCTGCAAATTTCTAACCAAAATTCACCCACTAACCAACCTTGTTCTTATATTCCTTCACAAAAAGCTACCTCAAATGGCCAACCCTGACCGCAGAAACCAACCCGATTTCTCCATGCACCTTCACATGCAACATAATCAAGTTGCTCTTTTTGACTTTGAGAAAGATCCAGGTTTCTTAAAGTTTGCCACTTTCTTACTCTATCCAAATACTTCACATCCCTCACCATAGATTTTCCACTCTATGAGGATCAAATATTGGACTTTTGGAGGATCTGCCAAGAGGTCAATATAGATACGGAGAAGGCACTGTCTGCCACACTGCAGGGGAGGACAATTATCATCACTCTAGCCTCAATAAACACTCATCTTCAGATGGATGATATAGAAGATGAATTGTCCTTCCCTAAATCTGCTATTAGCTAGTCCTTTGGATAGATGGGCTATGAGGGTGACTTCTTAGTTAGAACCTTCAGGAAAGGAAAGGTCTCCTCTCAATAGAAATACATCCTCTATGTGGTCATTCACAACTTATCTAACAAGGATGGAAGATGGGACCAGATTCCTGAAGAGCTTTCCTTTATAGTCCATGGGATGGTTTAGGGGGTCAAGTTCAGATATTCATAATTTGTATATACTAATTTACTTTTATACTTGGACTCCTTAGAATATTACATGTTCCCAAGATATGTCCAGCACATTCTCAACTGTGAACTGGCTCACAGTTGAGGGGAACAGGTAATGTTTCAAAACTGGGACAGATGAAGCCCGACATCTTTAAGATAATAAGAAAGCCAACTGTGGGCTTCTCAGGGGTACAAATAACCCTTGTCTTAAAAATGTTAGAGCTCATTGCTCAAGGTAACAACCTAGCAGCACTAGCTAGTGTTGAACCCACACCTTCTACATCACAACAACCCACACAGCCACAAATAACCATCACCTAGCAAAGAAAATCCAAATGAAGCCCTACACAAACTACTCAGCTTGGGCAGGTTCCCATATCACCACCTATGTAGAAGGAAGTGGACACTAGAGCTCCCACTTCCCCTGAGGAGCAAACCACTCCCATCTCACCAATGATTAGTGCTGAGGTTCCTCATACTCATACTGATGAGCTCACAACCCCAAAAACCTTAAGCCTTCACTCAGAGTCTCAAAATTCTAGTGAACAACCTTCATGGGACAGTTACCATCCCCATCCTCTTGATCTAAACCAACCCATTCCAAACCTAGAATTTTATGATGAGGAAGATATAGGATTCAATGAGTACTATGAGTCTCTCTTCTCTACCCCTTCTCAAGAAGAGATGAGTACTCATGTGTCCCCCATATCTAGACCACAACATCCACCTACTACTGAGGTGGATCTCCCTGAACCTGTTCAGGATATCCTGTTCAGGATATCCATATGGAAGAGGCTCTCACTTCAGCAAGTAATTACATCATTAAGACCTCAACCATGGCAACCCAGCCCATTGACACTTCAACTGAAGTTGTTAGTGTGCAGGGGAAATCCAACAACCAACAACATTATTCTGGTGATGAGGAAGAAGACTTAGGTCCTATTCTCTCATCCCCCAGTGATTCTTCAAATAAAGATGAGGGGAACATGAGACTAACGGTGCACAAACTGACCAAAACATGCACCTATTTAGTCTCCAAGGTTAGTCACTTGGAATGTCAAGTGACTACCTTGCAAAGAAGAGTCCATGATCAGCAACTTGAGATTTCTGATCTCAAGAAAAAACTAGCTGGTAGACCTTTAAGGAGGACTTAACCAAGAACACAAGAACCTTTGGATGTGATAGACTTAACCCCCAGCTTACCTATGCAAGATGTTAATACTACCAAAAAGGGAAAGAAAGTCCAAGCAATCACAGAACCTGGGAGTTCTTCTCAAAGTATGGACATTGAGGATTCACCATACTGAATTGCAATTGTCCAGACTCAGCAACTCCTCAACTTCATACTAATATGGACTCACTCATACAAATTTTATTTGAGGAGGGTATCCTAAGGGCTATGTCTCCCCACCTATGATGTTGAGAATGAAATACTAGGGTGGAGGTATGATGCTGACATGAGAGCCCTGATACTGCATAGACTTCAGGGGCAACAATAGGTCTTTAATTTTTAGACCCTGAAGTACTATGACAATCTTCCTCTAGTCCATATGGCACTTGCAACCCAAGTCAAAACAGGCACGCTGACAGACTGGCAAAGAGGATTCAAGACAGGATTGTTGAAGAGTTCAGATATAGAAGAAGACAAAAGGAAATAGGCAATGTCATTGGTCAACTGGATGTTAAAGTTGACCTTAAGATTAGCTTCGAAGGGGAAACCTTGACTGAAGGCCCAGTGATAGACGTTATGAACCTTATCATAGGAACTACTTTAACATCCTGTACCCTGAGTGAGGCACTAGCTGGTGAAGGTGTCTCATAGCCTCTCTTAGGCCAAAGCTTGACTACTGAATCAAGAAATGAAAGACAAATCTCTCTCCACCCCGAGTCACCAAGGCCTGTGAGTGACAAAGGGAAAAGGAAACTAACTCCTAAGAAGAATAAGGAGGAGGAGGGAGAGAGAGAGAGAGGAAAAAGGAAGATAATGAGAGAGAGTTCAAGTGGGTCCTTAGCTTCATGGAAGCTGCAATCAAGGTTGTCCCCAAGCCAAACACTCAAGATTATAAGTTAAGGGCAGCCAGTTTAAACTACTTGGGGACCAGGAACTACAATATGGATGAACTCATCTCTCTTCCTTAGAGGAACTTAATGAACTGGCAGACATAAAGCTGTTAAAGGAGAGGAAGGAGGCAGAGGATGTAGAGTTAGTCCTCAAGATTATAGAAGAAAGAAGGCAGAAAAGGATTTACAAACATGCTCCTACCCTCTCCCCAGTTCAAGAAATCCCTGAGACAGAGGTTGTGGCAACTAAACAACCTCAGGTAGACAAGGAAGTTGATAGACAAAATATGATCAACTACCTAAGTGCCACATGTCTCTATCAAGCATCTGCACCTCTTCCCCTATCACATGAGTATATTGAATGCGAGTATCTTAAGCAGTTGGAACAACAAGTTATTAAAGAACAAAAGGTTGCTACGAGAAAAATGAGGGAAGAAGCTGCAAAGTCAAGAGCAATCATCCAAAGGAGCCAAAAGAAGTCTGCTGATAGGTAGAGGATGATGAGTTTCTTGAAGCTATATGGATTCTTCAGAAGCAGGCTTGGTGCAGTGTCTCTATCCACTATGGATGAGCACATTAGAGTGATCAAGCAAAAGATTAAAAGGGGAGAGCTTGTTGACTTGCATTCTCCACCAAGTCAAGCTCCTCCTGAAGTTAAGGTCAAGGTTGAACCCACTGAGACAACATAACCTGGACCTAGAGCTGCATCTTAGCGAACTTCACATTCTAATCCACAGCAGGGTCTTGCTCCCTCTCCTTCTCAACCTATGAGGGAATAGGACCCAACTGAGAAAGACATAATAGAATAACCTGGTGCTGAAGACCAGTCTTCTCAGTTAAATACTTCAAAGAGGAGGAAAACTGATGGCTATGAAAATTGTTTCTCAGAAGAAGAAGAAGTCAAAGGCATCCACCACCACACCTCAGGATGAGTCTGAGCATCCTGAGGAAGTGCAAAAAGAGGCTGCTCAACCAACTCCAACTTAAGCACAACCTCTTGCAGCTGGAAGACCCATCCTATCTTGGACTTTTACTGTGAATCCAGACTGGTGGTATGTCATCAGAGATCAAGGAGTTTAA
This sequence comes from Flaveria linearis, assembly GCA_024085815.1. Classification (NCBI taxonomy): domain Eukaryota; kingdom Viridiplantae; phylum Streptophyta; class Magnoliopsida; order Asterales; family Asteraceae; genus Flaveria; species Flaveria linearis. The sequence goes on from CM044005.1 coordinate 75,774,973, forward strand.
GATTTCTATTTCTTACAAGACATGCTTGATCTACCTCTGCATGATCTCTATGACATAAGAAGGTATTATGAGAGTCTGAGGGATCCTGACCAATTGATGAAGAAGGGAATGGTCTTAATCCTAATAAGGACTATCAATATCTGAATAACCTTCACTGTTTTGGTAGCATTGGACTAGGGGAGTTTGTAATGTTATATTAGAAAAGTTGATACAACCAAAGCAACTAAAGAGCTTCTAACATGCATGCACTAATGTACAAAGTAGAAGTTACATCGGAAGTTTTACACTCTTCATAGAAAAATATTCTAAGTGTAAAATCTTCTGAATCCAAAGACCAAATATTTCAAAGTCAAAGATGAAGTCTTTCGAAGCTTCAAAGATAAAGTCTTCCGAAGCCAATGAAGTGACATTGATTTCTTCCGAAGACAGAGAAGACATGCTTTCTCTGATGAAATTTTGCATAAAGCTGACTCACTTTCCGCTGCAACTCTAAAGACTCACCAACTTGTATAAGTTCGTAAAAAGGTCCATGCTTTTGCAACTGTAGATTAAGGTTTAGAGTATGTAACTTTCTACTTTGTACCTTTAATCCTTTTTGTAATATACTACGATGTGAGCTATGGCATGTCATAGTCACTAGTCAAAAGACAATCTGCCATTTGATTGTACATTGATCTTATTGTCTATATTAGTGTTTCCAGCTGGCTTTCAAAGTATAGACGGCTGTAGGATGTAGTATAAAGGATATCAGGTTCTTGTATTTTAAATGATGCTTTGTAACACTTGTAATAGAACTTGAGAGCAATATACAACATTCTTGAAAACCACACTTATCTTGTTCTCTATCTCATTACTTACTTGTGTTCTTAGCATCTTCTATAAAAACCCAGTTCCCTATTTGATCTATTATGTGTTTTAGCACTCTCCTTATTATGAGACTGGTTGTATTGACTACCCTTAACCGGACCTACATTAATTTAGTTGTTTAGATTGGTGATAATTGTAATGCAATGGATGATTGACACATGTTCTTGATTTAAACTGACCCGACCCTTTAGTTCCTATGTTTGGGTCTTTACCGACCATACGTCCATAGATCCATTATTTAAGCTCTCAATATTTGATGTTATAATGAATCTTGTTTTTGAGAAATGCAAATGATTAAATAAAATATAAAGAACGAAATTATAAACAAAAAGCTCAACTATTTCAAGGTTGTTGATCTGATACCACTTGTTAGAGTGATTATACATAGCAACACTAATGCTAATGGGGACCATCGATCAAGAAGGAATTCGGAGACTACAACAGAATTGATCAAAAAATCAAAAGAGGGCCAACTTCTAGTTACGCCTCTAACCTTACTACGCTACCCTGATAAAAGGTCGAATTTAGTAGGATTGCAGCCACGAAATGCCGATCAAATCTATTAAAGGAAGCCTAATCAAAGCGGGCAAACAAGAACATCTGACGAAGTTTATGATAGACTGGATCTCAAAAGACGAGAGGCTTTCATAAAGACTGTGATAAAAGGATGATCGAGAGAGGCTTATTGCACGATCCATCCAACCAAACTGAGCTAATAAATGCAGCATAAGATAAGAGAGTGGGACGTCGGCCCCTGCCCATCCGTAGGTACACACCAACATATAAAAAGGGCTAAAGAGAGAAGTCCATGTAGAACCACCAAATGTTCATATCATTTTGTCATCAATCACTGCTAGGTCGGTTGGTGAGTCACCTTGCCTATGTTCTAGATTATGTGTGAGTTAGATGAGGAAATGAGAAAAAAACTGGGATGTGTCTATGCAAAACGGAGGAATACTAATGTGATGCTAATATTATAATCCGGAAAACATAAAGGACTGAACCACCAACCACCCCCCTCTCCTATTAAAAGTGTGTTTGATGAAAATAGAAAGAAAGAAAAAAATGAATAGCATTGAGAAAGATAAAATTAATAGGAATTAAATTGGTGTAGAAAACAAATAAAATCAATTAATGATTGTTTATAAAGAAGTATTACTTATATAACTTGTAGATGTTTTTGTCTAATTTGTGATCGACATAAAGTTAGTAAAAACAAATATCACGTAAACTATTTTTTATTGGCTTCAGGCTTGTAACAACAAAATTTCCATAAAAGAAAATATCACATAACTTATTGTGCGAGTCATTAATTAATTTGTTAATAGAAAAATGGCATCGCATGCGTAAAACGTATGATCATCAAAAGACATGTGATTTTCACACGTGTTTTTAATTAGTTTTTGTGTTTTTACAAGATTTTTTTTCTTTTTGTAGTTAAAAATACTTGATTGGTTATAGTTGAATTTGCCAAGTATCTCTTGTTCTAGTAGTTTAAAATGAAAATAGGGGGTTTTGCTTCACTTTAAGGTACAGTGTTCAATCTTTAATATTGAGAAATTGTTTCTAACTTGTTGTTACTAAATTTTAAACATTAACTTATCATTCAATAAAAAAAAGGTTATGGTTAAATTTATACACGTTAGAGCACCAAGAATAATTGAGATTGAAAAAGATATGATGTGCATTCCTTCATATATTTTTATCATAAATAATACATTCTCTTTCCCCTTCTTCTCTCTTCTTCTCCTTTTTAGGGATGAGATCGGTACCATAGGGGTACCGTACTAGTAGCGAAAATCTGATACCAAATTGATAGAAAAATTGGTGCCGGACATCGCACAGTATGAATTGGTTTGGTTCCGGTATAGCGAAAATCCAATACCAAATTAATAGAAAAGTTGGTATCGGATATCGCACAGAAGCAATTGGTTCGGTTCCGGTATCGATCCTGATTTTCGGTACTCCAATTTGGTATCGCTTATGGTTTTCTTTTTCATTTTGGTTACAAAAATAAGTTCTTAAGTGATTTCTTGAATGCCGCTTTAAGAATTATAATACCAAAAACATTTAAAAATATCTTAAAATTATATAAAAAAACATTTGTAAGCTTGATCTTGGATTATAAACATTAAAAATGTCCTAAAAATGTATCAAAGTGGTGAAAAACTATTTTTTAATACTTGGTACCAAATTGGTACCCTTTAGAATTTTTTGGTACTGGTACTTGAGACGGCTATCGTTTTTGCTCGGTCGGTATCGGTTCGATAAGGTAATGGTAACAGTACTAGATACCAAAAGTTTATCCCTAGTCCTCTTCCCTCTTCACTATCATCTCTCTTCTTTACCTCACCCTCTCTTTTTAAAAACATTTTTTAAACGACGTTTAAAACTATACCCAATACCCGAGTGAGTGTTTATAATGACCTGGTATAAACTGTGAAAGTTGGGATATAAAAAGGGTCGGGCTTGGTAAACAAGGATCGAGCACATAACGCTTCGGCAATATTCGTCCATGAAGCCCACAATACGGGAAGAGTTGACTTAAGGGCATTTAATGGCAATAAATCCTCAAGATCCTCTTTGAAATTAGAACACTAAGAGACAGTAAAAAATCCAGTAGATAGAACGAGTTCTTATAGAACAACCATGAACTAGTCGATAACAAAACACGTATTGACTGAATATGTTATAATAATACAATTATAAAGACAGTAGTTGTACGGTACACGAAAATGACATTCGGACTATAAATAATGGCAGTCGTAACAAAGGCTACCATCTTGACTTCAGTGAAAAAACATTCTTCATAACCATCTTTTCAAGTGCATTCTCACCTTAGCATTTACTTTTAGTGTCCAAGTCTTATTTATTCTAATTATTGGAATCTGCTTAAGGTTCCGTGTGTTATTGAGTGTATTCCATCCTGTCTGCTCTGAGTCTATCTTGTTTATCGTTGATAACTTAGTTAAATCTTTTTCTTAAAACAAGTTATTCTATTTGAAACTGAAATTCACTCTTTCTTGAACACCAATAATTTTTTTTTAGTAGTAACAAAGTACCACCTGAGAATCTCGTATGCTAAACCCTTAAGCTACCTACTTGTTCTACATGTAACTCGTAACCTACTCTTTAAAGAGCTTAAAGCAGGACTAGGGGCGGAGCTTGAACATTCCCTTAAGGGGACGGGGGCGAAATTTAATTTTTTACGGGGGGGCAAACTCGATTTTTATATAAAAATTTACACTACCGTATCAAAAATTTATAATATCGTAGTAAAATTTAACACTACCGATGAAAAAAAGAGAGGAGAGCCCCCGGTCTCCACTATCCTCCGCCAATGAGCAGGACCTCTACTACCCAGCTGGTCCCATCCCATGATGACAACTGAATTCCAGTACTTGATTAAACAATTATTAATTGTGACGTCATGTATAATAATACTTTTCCATAGAAGATCTTAACCAAATCCAAATCGTATTACAAATTTCTAGACATTCAAAACCACCACCCTCCATAATCCCACAGTCTTTTTACCCGCACACAGTAATCCAGATTCCAACACGCCACGTCAGCTCAACAAACCTACCTGGTGGGCCCAATTCCTAAACCTAAACTCTCAGAGACATCCGAACCCAACCACTGACATGCTGCCACGTCATCACTCTCCGAACAACCCCAACCATCCGATCTACGCCCGGAAGCGAACCGCATCATGCCTCCCAAATCACCCGGTTCAGAAGGCGTTTCCGGTTCACTGTTCACCGGTTTCACAGTCACACACACCCTCCTCGAACCGGACCTTTCCACCGGTTTTTTAGCTTTCTCCGACGACGACGACGACTTACCGTTGCTTCTTCTCCGGTGACGTTCAGATCGGAATATCGACAGTATACGCGATATCAATCCGACTTTGTGTGGTCTACCGGTGCATGATCGTTGATTTGCAGGTTTCACCGGCTCAATCGCTTGTGCCGATGACTTCCTCCGGCTAGGGCACCTCTTCGATCTCACTCTGCCGATACACGACACCTTCGGAGACGACGGTTCCGTCACCGGAGCCTTACCGACGGAATACGACTGCTTCGGAAACAGCCGTAGGTTCACCGGTTTACACTGCCTGCACTTCAGATCAACGAAAGTCGTCTTCTGCGTTTTAGGCAAGCCGATGATCGGAGCTTTCGGTTTCACGCTCACGGCATACCGCTGTGAGCTCGAATTCGAGTGGCTAGGGTTCAAATTCAAGGAGTTGAAGCTTCCTTTCGTTGATTCCTTTCGTTCTAAGAATGCGTTCCGATCAAACCAGTCGAACTCTGCATCTTTCGATAGCCAGAAGGATTCCGGTGGAAAATCTGATTGAACTTCAACTATTGTGCTATCTGGAATATCGGGATCTTCAATATCGTCTTCATGCGGATCCATTAGCGTCTCGCAATCAGTTTTCCGATTGCCGGAGGCTACCGGAAGTGATGATTTTGAGTCAAACTGCTGCATTTTAAGGGATCAGAGCTCAAATGGTCACAAAATGCTGTTTGTTTGTATGTGTGAAAGTGTATGACGATACATGAAATATTAGTGACGGTTTTATAAGTGGGAAAAACTATATTTATTTTATCTTTTATATAGTATTTTATTGTATTTAGAATAGTTTGTGTTGAAGTAGACTTTTAAGAGATAATTGGGGTCCACAAACAGTTCTGATTCTAGAAGTTTAGATTTTGCTCACCGTCACGTCCAAACTTATTCTATACCAAATTTTATTTGGATTATACACAAAAAATATACAAGTGAAACGGAGTAATTATGATATTTGGAGGGTTTTTTTCTAAGGGTACCAGTAACAAACATCTCATATTATAAATATACACCTCTATGCATCTCGTATAACATTATATACGTCGTATAATATCGAATGCATTAAAAACGAGAAAAATTCGTGGGGTCTGTGAGAGTGTCAAAAGCCACATACGCCCTATATGACCTTGTATACGACACATTTAGTGCTATACGACAATTAAAAATTCAGGGCGATGTCAAAGGAGTTATACGGCTCATGTAGTGTTATACGATTCACCTATATGACGTGTATGATACTATACGACCCGTTTAAAGATCTGGGGTGGTAATTTATAACTGAAAAGTCAGTTTAACCGGACCATTTGTCTAATGTTAATTAAGAGTTTAGCAACGTGCATGTTAATTGGGATATAAACTAGGATAGAGTAAGATAATTTAACATATGTGGTTTAATTAAATCATTATTGATAAATAATGATTTTAAAATGTACTAGGTGTAACCTCCCACGCGCGTTGCGCGGGGTGTAAAGCATCGTTGAATACGTTAACGCGCGCGGTGTGTAAAGCAACAGTTAATACGTTGACATGTTATAGTTGTTTACACCGATAGGCTTTGCATATTAAAGGTATTTTAAGTGCAACAATATATCTGGTATTTCGGTACAAAATATAAAGATCGAGACCTTTTTTTTTTCTATTAAGCAGCATTTGCTTTATATGTACATGGTTTATTATGTTCATTAGCAGCTTCCAAAGAATTTGTGTCCGGTTCTTGTTTGATTGATTATCAGCTACAGTTTAGGTTTCAAAAGGATGATGTTGTTACGTCACAAAAGATGATGGTGTAGGAACTTCATATCTCTAGTTCTTTCTCTAGCAGCCTTGATATTTTTGTAGTCACCACTGCCCATCTCTATCACTACAAGAATTTAGGCTTTTTGCGGCCATAGATCTCGTCGCAAAAAGTCTCACTTTTCGTCGCAATATGTTATTTGCGACGAAAATGTCATCGTTATATATTCACCGTAATTAACTGCTCGCAAAAGGTTTATTACGACGGATTTGCGACGAATTTTTTTGTGGGGTCCACCTGTTTTAAAAAAAAAGTGAAATTCGAGGGAAAAGGTTTTTTGTAACGATTATTTTTGTCGCAAATGGTTTTTAAATTTCTTTTAATATTATAAATACTATAATTAAATATTTTAGAAATATTTTTTGCGACGAAATATCACCGCAAAATTTTTGACCAAAAAATGTTTTTGTGACGAAATATCGCTGCAAATATTTTGTCCAAAATATTTTTTGCGATGAAATATCGCCGCAAAAAAGCATCTATTTTTTAATATTTTGTTACATTTACAGCAATCCACCCACGTATACCTGGGTAATAAACCTGCTGTGCAAAGTCACTAATACCATCACAACTATCAAACCAATCTCAATTAGAAAGAATAGCATATAAATCAACTATTGTCTAAAGTTAATAAGTCATACAAACAAATATTCCAAAATGTTTTAAAATATTCATAACAAACATCAAATCAAAATCCTATGATGACCCATTTTCATCATCTTCATCACTTTACTGAAAATAACCACTTCTCTTCAAGGCGCTCTGGACTTGGGTTTGGATTTGACTCTGCATTTGTGCCATCATATTAGCCATCATCTGAGACTGTCATTGTTCTTGCTCACTTGCTAGTCTCGCTGCTATAATCTCCTCAACCTCAGCCTATGAGAACTTCCACTGATTCGTTCTATGAGGTGGAGGTGGGGGTTGTGAAGGCACACTCGGTATTGGCCCGATGTCCCTACCTGGGTCGCTCCCCCAAGACCTGCCGCATGATCTGCTTCTCTGACATTTCAGAGAGTTGTTATCGAAGTGCGACCATTTGCTCCTATATAGTTTAAAAAACAATAACCAATGTTATATATATGGGGATGTTATATATTACTTTATTTTTATAAGATTGTAAGGTGTGTACATTACTTACATGGTATGCATCAGGTTTAGGTTGATAGAAATTACCGCTTGAATCGGTATAGAAGCGACGGTATGCTAATATGGCACTACCAGATTCATCAAAACCCTCTTCCTACTGTATACACATTAGATAGATATATAATCATATAATAGTAACTTACAAACACATAAAACAATTTATAAAAACATTAGATTAAAACAACTTAGAAACATATAACGACACTGGGCTAGAGATGTCCGGCTGCCATGTCTCTTGATCGTCTGCTTCCCTTTGTATGACTTATTGGTTACAGATCGAGCCTGACTTCAAGAGAAGTATAGTAATCCATATAGCCTTTTCACTCAGATTCTTGCATGTCAAGTGGCACAACATCAAAAATATCAACCCTGTCCTCCCACCTTTTTTGCTAAAAATGCTTTTGTTTGAACTGGTATTTGTAATCTTTATACCACTTTGCAGCATATTTCTCAATGCCTACCCTCAGGGCTTTGTGGGAAGTCATATCAAAATACATCTACAAATTATGAAAACAAATAGCTTAGAGTATATATATTTAATAACTGAATTTAATTATCAAAAACTTAACATTTAAGTCAGGCCAGATAGTCGTCTTCAACTCTACAGGTATCTTTCTCCAGCTCTTGTAGTTTTAAGGAAATTTGTCAACGAAGGTGCCAACCAGTGAAGGTGCCAACCAGTGAAGCAAAGGTCGCCCGATTGGCACCTATAGGTTTGTAGGTGTTTTGCGTACCTTACTCAAAGTCAATTGTGAGCAAATTTCCTTGAGAATTTCTCTTGCGTATACTCTGGAGTGTGGTCTTCCCACGCTTGCCTTGTCCTGCAAATTCAAGTGAAAAAAAACACAAGTAAATCAAAATTCAATAAATATAGCAACAAGTATAAAATGCAGCACAAATTACTAACTTACATATGACTTCTATGTTAATTATATATTTTCATGTTAAAAGATAATAGTATAAAAATTCATCATACCACTTCCCCTACCGCTGCCGCTGTCGGAGTTATCACTGACCTCGCACTGTCGTGGCGGCTGCCACGATCTATCTTCATTGGGAGGACCACCACCAGGTGGACCACGACCATAGTCCCTACCGTGACCTCGTGTCACGTCTGCCATCTGTAAAAAAACTATACAAGTATACAAATATGTCGCAAATAACATTAATATTTGTTTACAATATTTTGAATCATTAGCTAAACACACAAAATTGAAAAAAACAATTCAATAAACATAACAATTCAAACATAATAAATGATTCGATTAAAATTAAAAATTAAAATCAATCAGATTCATCGATGTGATAAGAATCTACTCCATAATCATTATAAAATTCGTCTAAATCATCATCTTGATTATCAGAAACATCAATTGCGTTGTCTGCATCATGGTCTTCACCATCATCCGTATCTTCATATGCCTCATCCTCTATATCGACATGTTCAAGGGAAACATCGAATTCTGTTGCTTCATCTCTACTCAAACCATCATAAGTCAAATTATCCAAGTCAACATACAACAAAAGGTCAGATGAAGTGTTGTCATGTATTAAATCTGCTTTATTATTTTCCATGATAATATCTCGGTCCCAAATCTTCTGATGATTCACCTTTTGGACGACCTTCCAATGTCTATTTGATTGAACTTGTTGACAACTTTAGACGGTTCGTCAAGATAAAAGACTTGATCTGCTTGTGTTGTAAGAATTTAGTCATTTGTAAACCATTCAGTTTGAGTAGAAATACTGGTTATGTTATTCTTAATGTCAAAAAGTTTGTTGTTATTAGTTTTAAACCATTTACATTGAAACAACACAACCTTGCAACGATCTAGATAGCCTAGCTCCAGAAACTCTTCCAACAAACTGTAATACTTTGTTCCATCTTGCCCAGTTGTTGAGATGCCACTGTTTTGGGTTGTACGACCTAAATCTCGGCTATGAACAACGAACCTCACACCGTTAACTATACAAGCGGTGTAAGAGTTTGCATGTTATGGTCAATTTTCCAAAGCAAATAACTAAGGACTAACACTAGATTCATCATTTACTTACCGACGGTTGATCTATATGAAATAAGAGAAAATTAGAAGGGTTATGATATTATTAGTTTGTATAATTGGTTTTACATACAAATAAGTTTACATTCTGTTTAAACCAGTTAGGAAAATTTGATTACAAGTCAGTCCCATGCGGCATTTGAGTAATAAATTCACTATAAATAATGTTACTTGCATTAATAATAATCATCTAAAAGATAACATATGAAAAGACAACCTGAAATAAAAGTACTTACTCCTTGTATTCTTCGATCTTGGAGTTGTTGTAAAGGACAAACCAATTTACTTTTACCCAAAGCACACCATCCACTTTTTTTATCATACCCATTACTAATAGGTGTACATAGTGATTGGAAGACATAAAACTCCCACGTATGGGAATTCGGGCGTCTTCATTCCTGTTCGGCTGATTAAATCTTGTTGGTACACCGTCAAGATACCTTGAACAGAAAGTTAAGGCTTCATCTATGACATACCCCTCCACAATGGAACCTTCAGGCCTAGCCTTATTTCTAACATAATATTTTAGTTTTTTCATGTATCTTTCAAATGGATACATCCACCTCATATAAACAGGCCCACCTTGAATGACCTCCTCAGGCAAATGCATAACCAAATGAATCACTATATCAAAAAACGATGGAGGAAATATTTGCTCGAAATAAATCAAAATTTTAATCAACTTCTTCTCGGCATCTTTCATGTCAGATGACATCATGTTTCGAGAACAAAGTTTCTTATAGAATAAGCACATCTCAATTATTGGTGTTGAAATGTTTTTAGCCAAATACGTTTGAGCACCAATCGGAAGCAACCGCTGCATCATTATATGATGATAACGTTACTTCATCCACGTTATTTAGGTATCATTATTGGTTACCTTATGTTTAAAGTTGGAGCCAAAGCCATAAGGTAGTTTTACTCCCTTAATGAATTGACAAAAAAGACTCTTTTCGTCATTTGAGAAAGAGAAATTGGGATGAGGCTTTGAGAGCTTACCGCGACCGTTATCTACAAGCCACAAGTCATGTAGAGTGTTCCATTGTTCTAATATCATTCTTTCCTTATAGTGTCTTTGGATTTTTCCTTGTTCATCATCAACATATTCAACAAACTCTCGCACACATTTTTTCGATATGCATGACATCCAAATTATGTTTTAGTTGAATTGAAGACCAATATTCAAGCTTGAAGAAAATAGAATGCTTGATCCAATTCAATTCAACATTGGAATCACATTTTCTCATCTTACCACCAAACTGAACATGTTTCCTAGAGATACGGGGTGGAAAATTATTAAGTTGTTGCAAAATCTGATCACTAGTTTTCCTCTTAGGAGGATGTATGGTCTCGTTCTTACCATTGAATGACTTGTCCTTCCTCCATTTATGATTTGTAGGTAACCATCTCCTATGCACAACATAAGCAGTTTTTCCCAATACATGAACAGATGGAGTGTCTTCCTTACATGGGGCATGCAAAGTAACATTGCTCACTCCAACTAGACAAGCTAATACGAGCATGGAAATCATTGATGGTCCATAAAAGCATTGCACGCATTATGAAGAAAGTGTTTGTAACAACATCTTTTGTCACGACTCTGTCCGACCAAAGAGTTTTCAATTCATCAACCAATGGTCTCAAAAAACATCAATGTCCTTCCTAGATGATTTAGGGCCAAGGATTAATAACATCAGCATGAATGAAGACTCTTTCATACATAACCATGGTGGCGTATTGTATGTTATCAATATGACCGACCACATGCTATAGGACGTACTCTTGTCACAAAATGGATTGAAACCATCAGCATCTAACCCTAATCTAACATTTCTAGGTTCTTCGGCAAAAGCATGATACATTGAATCGAAGTCTTTCCATGATGTACCATCCACCGGGTGATGTAATTTACCATCTTCCGTGCAACGTCCAGAAGCATGCCATGTCATATGATTTGCAGTGTGTCTTAAGCTATAAATACGCTTTAGTCTAGGAATTAATGGAAAGTAATGCACAACCTTGTTTGTAACTTTCTTCCCATTAGTGTTTGCGTCTTTCCATCTAGTTTAATAACATATTGGACATTTTTGTAAATCTATGTTATCATTCCCCCAAAATAAACAACAGTCGTTCTTACAAACGTGAATAGATTCATATCCTAACCCAATCTTTTTCATTATCTTCTTGGCTTTATAGTTTGATGGTGGGATTTTAGCAAGCCGAAATGCAGTTCTAAGAAATTCTAGCAATTGGTCAAACGATGTATCGGTCCATTTATTGATGGCCTTCATGTGACTCAGGTTTGCCAAGAAATCCAATGAAGACATCCCGTCACAACCAGGGTATAGTTCGATGTCGGCAAGTTTCAGTAATTTAGCAAGTTCATCATTTGTATCACTCGGTGTATCTGTTATGTTCATTGGCTCGTCGTCATCGTTGTCCTCTTGTGGAACATTCTCCTAGCGAACATAACTGATGACATCATGTATTGGGTCTATCGTTTGAGGTATGACTGGAACTACCGGTGACGGAACATATGATTCATCGTGATGCGTTCAAGTTTTGTAAAATCGGCAAAAGCCATTATTATATATGTGGCGCTCTATTGTTGGAAGAAGAAACCAATAACTATTATTGCAATTATTACATGGACATTGAGCATAATTTTGGCTATTAGTATAATTCTTACACCTTTTCATAAATACTTTAAGACCAATCAGATATTTTTTAGAAAATTTATTTTCTAAGGTAGTCCAACTTCTATCAATTGTTTTAACTATGTCTAAACAAACAAACAAACGTACCTAGTATATCCCACTCAAAAGCAGGATCTGAGAGGGATAGGTGGTGGCGATTCTTTCCTCTATCTAGGGAGATAGAGAGATCGCTTCCAAAGAGACCCCCGACTCGAGGACATAACTATGTCTACAAATAAATATTAATTATCTTAACATATTTAAAACTAGGGAAATACAAACACAAATCATATTAACTCAGTAAAATTAATACTAAATAATTACGAATGGATTGATAGGCATCCGGTTTGTAGCAAGGTGGCCATCATAACCCACTTTTTGAATGTTTTATCTCATATATGAATGAGTACAACTGATTTATTATTTATAAAAAATTTGGCAGCATTTCCCTTTAACTCCCCAAATATATGTATTAAATACATATTCATTGGAGAAAAGGGGAAATGCTGTCAAATTTTTCTTTAAAAATAAACCAGTTATACACATTCATATCCTAAATGAGACAAAACATTCAAAAAACAGTCCCAATCTGAGGACTGTCCGAAATTAAATTCTATTAATTTAATTTCAAACGGGTGACCTACGATATATAACGAGGGAGAATTCCGTTGTTTTTTTATCACACATACACATATACATCCATTTTCATCTCAATTTAACATACATACACACATACATATATACATCCATACACAAATACATACATTCTCATTTTTTTATATCACATACACATATACATCCATTTTCATCTTAATTTTACATACATACACACATACAGATATACATCCATACACAAATACACATAATCCATACACATACACATATACATCCATTTCCATCTCAATTTAACATACATACACACATACACATACACATCCATACACAATATACACATATACATCCATACCCATACACATATACATCCATTTTCATCTCAATTTAACATATATACACACATACACATATACATCCATTTTCATCTCAATTTAATATACATACACATATACACATATACATCCTCACACAAATACACATATACATCCATACACATACACATATACATCCATTTTCTTCTTAATTTAACATACATACTGACGGACGGTCCATAGGATAACTCTTAATGATGATAAAAGACGAGTTTATCCCTCACTTGATCGTGTAATTAGCTTGAATTAGATGACTACAGTTGCTTATGTTTTAGGCACACTTTGGAGCTTAAAATGGATAATTCGCTGCTTTGGATGGACTGGAGTGGAACGGGTCAAGCATGGAAGGAAAGAAGAAATAAAACAAAGAACTCAGGTGTCTACCGTAAGTTACGGTAGGCATTGTAAAGTACAGTAGCCTTGAAAATCACAGATTTCCCACCGTACCACAGTAGAGAGCTACCGTAGTTCTTTAAAGTCTACCGTAACTTACGGTAGCTACCGTATTTTACGGTAGAGGTGATGAGGAAAACGTAACTGCCCTATTTTAAAACCGTTTTTTGGGTGTCTTTTCGGGATACATCTTCATTAGACGTTTTCTCTGCAGCAGGGGGGCGAATTTTAGGTTTGGATATCATTGGGGAACAATTTCTAAAATTCGTTTTGTGTTTTTGATTCGTATGAACATTACCCTTTTGTGGTATGATGATTCACCGAACAATGTCTGGCTAAATTTGTGGTGATCATCTTAGGTGAAGGTTTCTCTACAACTCTTGTGTGATTTTCTTTAATTTCTAGAATGATAACTTTATGTGTTTGCTTTGATTATCATGGTGTTTGAATAGTTGATTGTAGCTTGTTAATTGATATAGAATTCTAGTCTAAATCGTACGTTCTTGGTGTCGTTGACAATCGAGATATTAAGGGAAGGGTTAGGGTTGGATATTGATTGATTGATCATCGGGAAACAACCTCGCGTTAATATAATCCAAGTACTTTGTTCTCTTTTATCACAATTGATGGGTTTGTTAGAACACAAGAACATGGTTTAACCCATTAAATATTCTGAAAACGCAGCGGAAGTTTCGCTTTATAAACTTATTTATAAGCTGAAAATTCGTGTTCTTAAGTGACATATCTATGTAAGAAAACAAACCCAAAATCAAAGGATCATAATATGTGAATAAGCAAGCTATGAACATGTTTAATACTACATAAAATCACAGCTTCAATGAGCTGTGAAACTACCTTTCTGCAGCAGCAAAAAGTCGACCAAAAGGTGTGGAAATGATGTCCAAAATCGGCCAAGACTTCAAGGGTAGAAGTCCTCAAGCTTGTATACCCCAAGCTTGTTTGCTAACACCTTCTTGTTAGGAAGAATATCACCAAGAATCAGCTCCAAAGATCCCTTTTCCCAGCTGTTGTTTCCGTAAACAAGAGAGAGGAGAAGAGAGAGTTTTTGTTTGATTTTGCATGTGTTAGATGATTGGAATGTTTGGAGTGCAAGACTAGTAAATGGTTGTGTGTTCTCAAAACACAAATGGTCCAATAATATCAAGGGGGGGGGGGCGACCAAAGTGGTTTCAAAATCACTTTTCCCCCTTAAACTAACAACACAACATTTTAAAGCTAGTCATATATCACACATTAATAAGTCATCCTCTAGACTTATTTAAAATTTGTGACATATGTCTTCCTTAATTAAACAATTTAATTAAAGTACACTCATATGTTATTAGTGTTATTTAAACCCTTTTAAATGACAAGAATAACAATTAAACTCATCAACAAATTATCCTTATAATTTGTTCCATCTCATATGCAATTTATTTAGAAAACCCATTTTCTAAATTTGGTGTAAATATTTAATTGCATGATCATATCATCAATTAAATATTAATTGATGTTTGCTAAGCTTGTTATTGGGTATAACCCGACTTGGATCAAACAATACAAACTCTTGATCTTTACTTGGATCATATCATCAATTAAATATTTAATTAGTTGATAACTTAGTTTTTACATCAAACAATACAAACTCTTGATCTTTACTTTTTGCACATTAGGTTAATTGTAGTTAATTTACAAGGCTATAGAATCAACACATTTTCCACATACTCCCTGAGTTCGATACCCATTTACCACTATCTATTAGTTGTTATTTGGATTAAATTTGCGTGTACTACGACATCACGTCAAATTTTGGCGTCGTTGCCAGGGAGTAGTGAGCAACGTGTGTTAATTTAGTAGTTTTGTTTTGTTATTTTCGGGTTTACGTTGGTTGTGTTTAGTGTACAGGTACTTTAAGTGTATACATACTAGGGGCTCTCATAAGTCATCACCGCTATCGTTTGATCCGGAAGTTGAAAGAACACTAAGGCAAAATCAAGTTTTGCTAAAGGAAAACAAAATTGTCGATTCACCTACTTCACCCATTACGCCAAGAAATATCATGGCCGATTCACAAATCCCAACCACTACGGGTCAAACGACCTCATATTTCATACCTACATCAACACAACCTTCACCAAATACCACTGTTCCTAATTCCATTACTAATCTTACATCATAAAATGTTACATCAACCAACAGCACACCACCTGTTATTACCCAAGTTGAACCTACCATCACCTATAGCCCCTCCACTACAATTCCACTATTTTCACATTTCTTTCCATCCTCGAGTCAATCATCCTCTACCTACTCAATGCCACCAAGCTCAACTATCGTTCATACTATGTCTACATTTAGACCAATAAACCAGTCGGGTTCCCAATATTCTTCTTATCCTTTTGTGTAATCTTCGGGCATAGGAGGAGATCGATATGATGATGAATATGATGAAGACTTTGGGGAATATGAAGAAGAAGGATTCTATTATGGAGGAGATGGAGGTGAGTTGGGACTGCAAGGAGGAAAGGGTTTTCAACAAAGTCAACCGTTACAACAAGTTCAAGAAGTGGGAAGGATACCCACAGGGGTACAACATATTCAACCACAAGCGGTACAAGTGCAACATCCTATGCCTTTGCAACAAGTTCGACCACAAAAATGCACATCCTCAATTCCAAAGTCCGATTCAACAACAACCGGTGCAACCTCAATTTCAACCACCACTATTTGCGCCTCAAGGGCCAATGCACAGACCTATTCGTCCAAGAGTTCGATTGGGAGTACTGAGAAGACATCTTCGAGAGCATGCAAGAGGTATAGAGGCACACTTTAGGCCACTAATCACTCATAATCCTTCACCGGTAGTGATCCCTCATAACGACCAAGGGAGGACATTTGAAGTGAGAACCAATTCACTGCAAAGTTTTCCAAAATATAAAGGCCTAGTAACTGAAGAGCCTTATTTCCACTTAAAGGCCTATGATTCGATTTGCAACACTCTAGGTTGTCAAGGATTCTTGGCCGATGATGTCAAATTGGTACTATTCCAATTTTCCATAGAAGACAAGGCTAAAAAGTGGTTTTACACTCTACCGTCGGCATCTATATACACATGGAGGGGGGAATGCAACAAATCTTTTTAGATGAATTTTATACCGCCCAAAAGACGAATGATGCTAGAAAAGGATTGATAAGCTTTCAACAACAATCTGGTGAGATGTTCCACGAAGCCTTTGAACGATTTAACATGATGATCAAGAATTGCCCTCATCACGGAATAGAATTATGGGAATTGATGAACACTTTCCATGAGGGGTTAAGTGCCGAAGATGCTCGCGATTTAATGTCCATCACAAATGGTACTTTGGGCACGAATTATGAGCAAGATGATTGGTAAGCAAATGGCGGTCACATCAAAGATAAAGGCTCAAGCTTCAAGGACAGCACGACCGGCTATTACCCGACCTCAAGTGCACGCAATAGATGATGGTAATTTTCAAACTACTAATCAAATTTGTGATGTTTGTGCGCTTTGCAATGAAATAGGTCATGCGGCTAAAAATTGCCAAGGAGTGGAAGGGCAATACGAAGAGGTGAATGCCGTGCAAGAACAAGGAGGGGGTGGTAGAAATTACAACAACGTGAATTCTAACACCTATCACCCGGGGTTGAGGAATCACCCAAATTTTCGTTACGGAAACCCAACAAACCAAGCTAACCCAAATTTCCAAGGAACTCAAGTAATTTTGCACCCCACCAATAATAAAACCAAGGGAATTATCGGAGTGGAGGCAACTATGGTTACCAAGGGCAAGTTCAACAAACGGGTCAAAGTGGTTCGAGTCAAACTTCATCAAGCGGGAATGAGGTAATGGATATGCTTTGGGCGATGCGACAAGATATGCAAAAGAAGAATCAACTTGATGAAGCTCGGATGCAAAAGGATGAAATTCGTGATAAAACCATTCAAACACTAACAACTCAAATGGGTCAATTAGCAACCAATATGGCGGAGTTGAAGAAAAACAAAGGTCAACTTCCTAGCGACACTAAGGTAAATCTTTCCCATGGGTCGTCACGAGGTAATAATGTTACTATTAATTATGTTAGTGTGTTAAGAAGTGGTAAAGAGTTTAAAGCAAATATATCACCAGGTTTAGTTGAAGGGGTGGTTGAGGATATCACGGGTATTGATAGTGATGATGAAGTTTCATCACCTAGTGAGTCTAAAAAGTTGAATGTGGAAAAACCAGGGTTGGGTGAAAATGAGAAAGATAAAAAAAGAGGAAGGTGAACCGAATCAAGTCCCGTTTCCATGGGCTCTACTTGATCCGGGTAAAAAAAATTATTTCATCAAGGGGTCCCCAAAAAGAAGAATTGTGCGACATGTTTAAACAAGTTAAATTTAACCTTCCACTCCTTGATGCAATAAAACAAGTACCCGCATACGCAAAATTTTTAAAAGAATTATGTACACAAAAAAGACAACAAAAGAAGAAAATGCCTAAGCAAGTAGACTTAACCGGGCAAGTGAGTTCGGTTTTGAATGGGGAGCTTCCTCCTAAGCTCTAAGATCCGGGCATGCCATTAATAAATATACAAGTTGGTAATTTTAAAATGGCAAAGGCATTTCTAGATCTTGGAGCCGGGGTGAGCATTTTACCGGGGGGCTTATATGACCAATACAATTTTGGTCCGTTAGCAAGAGTAGAGACAACGGTTGTTTTGGCCGATTTGTCTCATAAGCTACCTCAGGGGATGGTACAAAATGTGATTGTGAAAATTGATGAGTTTTATTACCCGGTTGACTTTTTAGTATTGGACTACTCATCCGCGGACCTAAAACAACAACAAAATGTTATTTTGGGGCGGCCGTTTTTGAGCACCGCGCATGCTGTGATCGACTGTAGATTTGGTACAGTCGATATGACTTTTGGAAATCGAAAAATGCGTTTGAATGTTTTTACTAACAATTCTAATGTTGTTGGTGTTGATGAGTGTTTTATGCCAGATTTAGTCGATGGATGCAACCCGTATGAGTATGAGGCGGATGGCATAGATATGTGTGTTTGTGATTTTTTTGAACAGGTACATGCTTGTGCACTAAGGGTTGAAGAGGAGAAACAAGATGCTATGGCATTAAAAGAATGTCGACCACCATGGACCCTCAATTTGAAAGCTTACCGGTGGAGATAAATTCGGGTACTAAACCATCACTAGAAGAACCACCAAAGTTGGAGCTCAAAGACTTACCAAGCCATTTGAAGTATGCATTTCTAGGGGATAATGACAATCTACCAGTTATTATTGCCTCTAATATGGAGATTGCACAAGAACAAGCTTTATTGGAAGTCTTTAGAGAAAATAAAGGAGCTATTGGATGGACGATTGCCAATCTTAAAGGAATTAGTCCATCAATCGTCATGCACAAGATTATCACCACCGAAGATGCAAAACCGAAAAGAGAAGCTCAACGACGATTGAATCCGAACCTAAGGAAGGTAGTTAAGAAAGAGGTAATTAAATGGTTGGATGCGGGAATTATCTATCCAATTTCGGATAGTGCTTGGGTAAGTCCTACCCAAGTTATGCCTAAGAAGGCCGACATTCAAGTAGTCAAGGATGAAAATGGTGAACAAATTGACACCCTACCGGTTACCGGGTGGCGTGTATGTATTGATTACCACAAATTGAATGCTGCCACTTCTAAAGACCATTTCCCACTACCTTTTATTGACCAAATCATTGAAAAATTGTCGGGTCAAAAATACTATTTCTTTTTGGATGGATATTCGGGTTACAATCAAATAGCAATACACCCGGATGACTAACACATGACCACCTTCACTTGTCCATATGGTACCTTTGCCTTTAGGCAAATACCATTTGGCTTATGCAATGCACCGGCAACTTTCTAACGATGTATGATGAGCATTTTCTCGGACATGGTTGGAGAGTCGGTAGAAGTTTTTATGGATGACTTTTCAATTTTCAGCACTAGTTTTGAATCCTGTCTCAACGAATTGCAAAAAGTTTTAAAAAGACGTGTTGAGAAAAATTTAGTGCTTAGTTGGGAGAAAAGTCATTTCATGGTGCAAGAGGGATTTGTGTTAGGTCATGTGATTTTGGAGAGGGGTATGGAGGTGGATAAGGCAAAACTAAGGGTAATATCATCTTTGCCACCACCGAAATATATTAAAGGTGTAAGGTCATTTTTGGGACATGCAGGATTTTATAGACGTTTCATAAAGGATTTTAGTGTCATTACTAAACCTCTATGTAATTGTTGCTAAAAGATGTCCCATTTGATTTTACTAATGAATGTTTGCAAGCGTTCACTGTTTTGAAGGATCACTTGGTAAAAGCTCCTATCTTGCAACCACCGGATTGGTCCAAGCCTTTTGAAATCATGTGTGACGCAAGTGACACTACAATTGGTGCAGTTTTGGGTCAAAGAGGGGATAAAAGCTGGTGGTCATTTATTATGCAAGCAAGATGTTATCTGAAGCACAACTGAATTACACGACAACTGAAAAGGAGTTATTAGCGGTGGTGTATGCTTTGGATGAGTTTCATTCGTATATTTAGGGGAGCAAAGTGGTTGTATACTCGGATCATAGTGCGGTCCGGTATTTGATGGATAAAAAGGATGCGAAGCCTCGTTTAATCCGGTGGGTGTTGTTGTTACAAGAATTTGATTTATAGATTCAAGACAAAAGGGGAGTGAGAACATAGTGGCTGATCACTTGTTTTGAATCCCGATGGAAGGGAGTGATGATTTGAGCGAAATAAATGACAGTTTTCCCGATGAGCAGCTACTAGCTGTGTCCACTTTTATTGCACCGTGATATTCCCATTATGTAAATTACTTAGCTACAGGTGCCATCCTAAATCATTGGACCACGAAGCGTAGACAACAATTTATGGTCCAAGTGAAGCAATACATTTGGGATGAACCGGACCTTTTCAAGATCAGGCCCGATCAAGTCATTTGGAGGTGCGTGCCCGAAATAGAGGTGCTGGAAATCTTGGCTCAATCCAACTCATACGCTTGCGGAGGTCACTTTAGCGGGCATAAAACAGGCTACCGGGTTCTCTCATGTGGGTTTTATTGGCCCACAATTTTCAAGGATGCATGCGAGTTTGCTAGGAAATGTGTGAATTGTCAAAAGATGGGAAGCATTTCAAAGAGGGACGAGATGCCATTACAACCAATTTTGGTCGTGAAAATATTTGATGTATGGAGCATTGACTTTATGGGTCCCTTCCTGAATTCCAATGGGTTTTTATACATTTTGGTGGCGGTGGACTACGTCTCGAAGTGGATTGAAGCTATTGCAACAAGAACAAATGACCACTCGGTTGTTTTTAAGTTTGTTCAATCTCACATTTTTCCCGTTTTGGTATTCCACGAGTTATTTGTCACACCCCAACCTTGACGGCGGAAACGTCGAGATGTGAGAGTTAAGATCGTTTACAGCCACATAGCGCTATTATTAAATCCAAATATATTATTCATAAGTTTCAAAGGTAACATTACAAACATAAGTCTCAAATAAAGAAATTAACAAGCATAATAAGAAATATAACAAGCTCATTCATTTATTTAACTAGGTCCATTCCTATGTGTGTACAAGCTTCAAAAGTGGCGATCAAACTTGAGTATTTCCTGAAACATGTTAAAAATAAAGGTCAACAATAATGTTGGTGAGATTTCCATAGTTTTCAATATATAAGTATATAAAAGATGACAATTCATGTTGTAAATTAGAGAACAAAGTAACTAGGGATGTAAGACAGAATGCACAATCAAACCTTGACAAAGTTTTACAAGTCTCAAATGTTTACAAGTATATACGATTAGCTAAGTGTACTTGGATCAACCAAGCAGGCTTGTCAGGCCCATAGATCTATGACGTCGCCAGGCTAGCAATAGTTAATGATTGTACATATATTCGACATTACATGGTAGCTACAAGGTTCAACTAACCACAACACACAAGTAAATTGCCATAAGTTTACAAGAATCAAACGTTTACAAGTGCAATGGATATAATGTAATATGCTTCACCCCAAAGTATGAAAATAGGAAAAAGGGGTATAGAAATACTCATATGGATATAAGCATTACAAGATGATATAAAGGATCAAAAGATAATCCAATGTATTCCTTTACAAGGCACCTAAACATATATTACAAGTTTAAGGTTAATAATAAGATTAACGTTCAAACAGGATTAGGGTTTTGATAGAATTATGGGGGTTTTTAATAAGTAAATACATCTTTATAATTATTTAAAAGTAATTAGAATAACTTATTGATTGATAACAAATTATTATTCTAAACCATTAATCGAATTATATTTTATAAGGATTAATATTTG
Organism: Flaveria linearis; assembly: GCA_024085815.1. NCBI lineage: Eukaryota > Viridiplantae > Streptophyta > Magnoliopsida > Asterales > Asteraceae > Flaveria > Flaveria linearis. Next base: position 75,797,158 of record CM044005.1, read on the forward strand.
TAAACATTTTATGAAATTATAAAATATATAATTTCTACCATTATAATGATAAGATTTTAATTAATAATGTCAATTAATATTATAAAGATTTATTGTTTCAAGTCCAATGATTATTTAAATATTTTAAAAGAAAACCATTTAAATATAAAAGTTAAATAATAATTGAAAATAATTATGTCTTTGAAAGTAACATTTGGACCAAATGATTTATAATTTATTATTTGAAACATATGATAATTAATAAGCTAAAGAAGAAAAAAAATAATTTAAATGTGTTATTGAACATGTAATGTTTTAACAAGATAAACATTATTTAAAATCTATCTTATAAGATTTTTAACTAGTTATATAAAATAAAATGTTAGATTATTATAAGAAATATATTTTTAGAAAATCTTTAGTTTATCCTTTTAATTAAACAAAATTTATAAGCTGATTTTTTATAATTTTTTTAGAACTTTATATATATATATATATATATATATATATATATATATATATATATATTAAAGACTGAAAAACATTTTTAAGAAAATAAAATGAGGGTGCCCGGGGTCTAACCCGGGACCTCAAGGTTAGCAAACGTGGATGGAACCGGTAGAACAAGGCTTACAGCCACGGTAAGTCTTCGTTTTTAATTCTTAAAAAGCATAAACACAACAGCCCCAATTCTAGATAAACCCAAGAATCAACATCGATTTAATTGAACCCAAAATCGACAACAATTACAGAAATAAGCATGGGGCTTTGACTCCCCATGTTATTTCGAGTATGATTATGTGCTTAATTTACCCGAAAGGAGATAGATTGATGATGAACACTCGATGAACAAGCCGCGGTTTGTCTTGAATCCAAACGATGGACAAACATTGATGAAAATCGAATTAGGTTTGAGGAAAGCTTTGAATGAGGTTCTTAATGCAAAGCCCTCTATCAATTCGGTTTAATAGAGTTTCGAATATGGGTTTTCGTTAAGTTGTAGGGTCGCGAAGAAGAGGGTATTCGAACATGGTGTATGCGTTTGATTCGATTGAAATTGAAAGTTGCAATGTTTTACTAGCAGATAAACGTTTGACGAGGTGGTGTTTATTTGGTTATTATTAACTTGAAACGTTCGAACGGTTCTTTGTTTTTAATAGTTTCGGTTATGAAATCCAATGCACTAGTAACCGTCGTTTTAAGCTCGATTAAATGGTGTTAAAGGTTCAAATCGTGATCTATAATGGTTCGGGGACGGTTTTGAATTTAAAATCGGTGAATACGGATGGTTTGGGGGTGGCCGGAGCCGTGGCCGGAGGCCGGATTCTTCCTGCCAGAATTAAGGGAGTGAAAGGGGGAAAGGGGTTGTTTTTTTAATTACAGCTTTAGTCCCTGAGGTTATGGATTTGTTCAATTGCTACCAAAACTTAAGTATTAGTTTTAATTGATTTACAGTTTTAGCCCCTGAGATTTTAAAGTTTTATTATTTTATGCACAAACATATAGTTACAAGTTTTACAATAATAAAACTTTTACTGTTTTTATTTATTTACAAGATTACCTCTAGTATGATGATGATTATTATTATTATTATTATTATTATTATTATTATTATTATTATTATTATTATTATTATTATTATTATTATTATTATTATTATTATTATTATTATTTTTCAGCACAAATGAATCCTCATGAGTGTATTAATATCAAACGAACTCTTACAAAAGATAACGACCATTAACAAAAGTTAACTTGAAGAAAATACGGAAGGTTACAGTCTTCCCAACTTTTAAGATTTTCGTCCCGAAATTAAGAATGAAACTTAAACGAACAAAAGAATTATGGGTTTTCGTTAAGTTGCAGGGTCGCGAAGAAGAGGGTATTCGAACATGGTGTATGCGTTTGATTCGATTGAAATTGAAAGTTGCAATGTTTTAGTAGCAGATAAACGTTTGACGAGGTGGTGTTTATTTGGTTATTATTAACTTGAAACGTTCGAACGGTTCTTTGTTTTTAATAGTTTCGGTTATGAAATCCAATGCACTAGTAACCGTCGTTTTAAGCTCGATTAAATGGTGTTAAAGGTTCAAATCGTGATCTATAATGGTTCGGGGACGGTTTTGAATTTAAAATCGGTGAATACGGATGGTTTAGGGGTGGTCGGAGCCGCGGCCGGAGGCCGGATTCTTCCTGCCAGAATTACGGGAGTGAAAGGGGGAAGGGGTTGTTTTTTTAATTACAGCTTTAGTCCCTGAGGTTATGGATTTGTTCAATTGCTACCAAAACTTAAGTATTAGTTTTAATTGATTTACAGTTTTAGCCCCTGAGATTTTAAAGTTTTATTATTTTATGCACAAACATATAGTTACAAGTTTTACAATAATAAAACTTTTACTGTTTTTATTTATTTACAAGATTACCTCTAGTATGATTATTATTATTATTATCATTATTATTATTATTATTATTATTATTATTATTATTATTATTATTATTATTATTATTATTATTATTATTATTTCAGCACAAATGAATCATCATGAGTGTATTAATATCAAACGAACTCTTACAAAAGATAACGACCATTAACAAAAGTTAACTTGAAGAAAATACGGAAGGTTACAGTCTTCCCAACTTTTAAGAATTTCGTCCCGAAATTAAGAATGAAACTTAAACGAACAGAAGAATTATGATGCAAGATAAGTGTACTAACGGACTGTGATTAACGTTTGATTACGGGTGAGATGCTTCACTTTGTGAATTATGGAAACTTACCGGATTCTTGACATGATGCATGCAAATTTGAACTCCTCTAGTGGAATGCGAAAGTTATCATTGACAAACTAACTCTTTGAGATTTGACACATGAACTGTTGGAAAACAATGATGAGTTCCTGAGGTATGTTAGACTTATAAGTCACTTTCTCACTACTCTCAAACATCTAGAATGAAATTATGTAATTAGGTGTCGTCTTTAAGTCAATGAAAAAGACCCGTAATTGTATAAAAGTTTGACCAACGGAATTTAAGAATCACAAGGGCCACTATATAAAATGACACAAGCTTAACGCATATCTTGTGAATACGTATTGTTCATTTGATCAAACCTTCAGATTAAGAATGATACGATAGACTGAGGTTTTGAGTTTGGGTTCCCAAAGATGATTAGAGACGTTGCTAACAACAGCAGGTGGATCGATCATCAAAATTAACCATCGATGTTTAACGACACACCACGTTGACTGACTATTTGAGGTAAGTACGAGTCAATTCCTCGAACCGTTATCTCACATGAGTTATGAAATGTGCAAAACTAGTCAATCGATCAATAATGCACCAAACGTCATTATGTCATCAGGAAATACGAGGCAATTTGAACATATCCCAAGCTATGTCCACATCGGAATGAATGTAATAACAAGTCTTGTGAGTCGCAATCAAGATAGAGGTTTAGAGATTTTTGAGATTAGGAGTTAAAAGATTAATCAAAATAACGAGTATTGCATTTTTAATTATGAGTGAGAAATGGAACAGAGATTTCGTTCATCATCGGATCAGAATTTAAATAATTCAGAATATCGATGATAAGGACGATCATAAATAGTTTTCCAGGTACGGCTTGCACACACGGTCCATCAAACCCGTGAACATAACCGTACGTCGGTATAACTAGAAAAACATAACATAGATTTATGATGACTTCGTCTTGTACGAAAGATCATTTTAGGAAAGTTATCACCGTGAAATTAAGTGTTGATGATAACCCGAAGAAAAAATCGATAAGTAAGAAGTAAAAGATTCCATAAAACTAGATAGAAGCGACAAATCAAAACATAACAGCGTGAGAAGAGAAATCGATTTAAAATTTGGATGTTCCAGCCTTGGAGCTAGGGTTTCCCTAAATTGACAACGACCTCTTTTGAGTTCAAGATTCATGCTTTAGCTTGACTGGCTGGAACACTATCATCGATAAATCAGATAACGGTGTTCACCCTTCAAGTTATTACGTGTTTCTTGTCAATTGAAGTCTTAAAACCTTGGTAAGTTTGAGATCAAGGAATGGGGATAGTCACCAAGACGTGGTTATCACTCCTAGCTTGGTGGTGTATTTCCCGAGGTGTGAATCTTAACTACCAAGCGAGAGTTTGATCCTAACTCATTGTTAAGGATCCACAAGAATAAAACGAGGTAACTTACCATTAAGATAAGGATAAATACTCCTTTCTTAACGGTGAAGTTTTATCGAAACAAAATGTAGCAACATGAAAGATTTCATTAAAGTACAGAATTCACTCCTACTTTGATGAGGTCATTTCATTTGAAGAAAAAGCACATAAATTTAAAAGAGTGAAATTATCATCAGGTATGGATTTCACGCCTATCTTAATGATTGAATTTCATAATAACAAGAAAACAATCGAGAATTGACATTGGTCACCAAAGTACGGGATTCAATCCTATTTTGATGATGTCATTTCATTCGTTAAATACGAGTTCCAAAGGAAAATGATTGAAATCTGTCCTCAAAACAAGGAAATCACCCCGATTCAGAGGATGAGATTTCATAAAACACACAATATAAAAAATTAAAAACCATCATTGATGTACGAAATTCACTTTTATTTTAAGGAGGTACTTCCATTGGCGAAATACGGATTTCACAAGAACAAGAAGAAGAAATGGTCACCAAGGTAAGGAATTCACTCGTGTCTTGATGATGCAATTTCATAAGAACAATGATGACGAATGGAAAATCATCACCAAAGTAAGGGGGTCACCCCTGTTTTGATGAGATAGAATTATTTAGGAGATACGAGTGTCCTTAGTCATAAGTTGACTTGCGGACTCTTGCATTGTCTACGATGCAAAACGATTAGAAGATTTTACAACGCTCGACTTAGCAACGAAGAGAATATCGGCTAGAAATTCAAAAACTTCAAATTACATCAATGTAACATTGACAGGAAAAGAAAATCATGCTTGCTAGAATTAAGGTTAAAGTTCGGGATAACAGAGTTAATTGTGTTAGGTTCTCAAAGCTTGAACGGTTTAAGTCAGGAAAACAAGATCGATGACGGAAACGATTCAACACAACAATGGGATGTAAACGTTTGGTTCAAAATAAAAGGGGAATGCGTTGACTTCTTAAAGTGTTACGTCAAACACAACCTTACGGAAGACACACGTACCTATAAGCGAACACCCATCTCATGAGTTCCAGGTCAAATAAACGAATCCAACGATCGAATCAGATTTATGTGTATACCTTGGCTAGACAAGGTATCCCGAGATGCAGGTATTCCACCTTTCGGCATTGCATGGTTGCAGTTGTGGGACACACTTTAAGTACACCTAAGTAACAATTTAAAGTTTTAAGAACCATTCGGTTTAGATGACCAATATCTTTGCATATATTAAGATCCATGTACACATTGGTCAAGGTGTAAAGATAGCTACATAAGACGCACAACGTATAACGATATTTAATCGTAGGAATTGAGGAGCATAACGAGTTGAATATTAACGAGAACATTCTATAAAATGGGAGTGAGAAGATATTAGAGTTTTGAATGATAAATCAGTCCAAGGAATCAAGGATTTTTGATATTTAAAATACAAATAGGATGGTTCCATTTGGTAACACATTACCATTTGGAAAAGTCGACACGTCGAGGTGAGTTGACCCAATTGCCTTAGAACTTGTTTATGTTGACCATAGTTTATCACTCATCCCAGAAATCCCCAAGTAAGCATAACTGGTCTCGCAATGAGATTTATACGATATGCTTGCCTTAGCCCCAAGGCCTTTTGCCAGGAAATCCAGAATACAGGTGTCTATGGTCACACAAATTTCTTAGGTTCATGAAATCAAAACCTTGATAAGATTTTCATAGATTAGACGTAGAGTCTAAGGAATTAAACCCATGATAATAAGTGTAGATTCCACATGTCGTCAAGGATAAGTTTAGGAAAGTTTCATTCGTCGGGGAGAATCAAAGAGCCAAAGATAAGTCTAGGGAAGACAAGTAATAAAATTTAAGCATACATAAGGCAATCCTATGCTAAGGCATCAAGTTGTACATAAGAAGGCATAGCATTATGTAGCATGTAAACCATATATCTTTACAAGAATTGAAATATGATTCTACAAGGTTCATGCATACGCTATAGTCTAGGTCACCATTTCTAATAACCTAGATCCCTATAGTTATGGGCTCTGATACCAATCTGTCACACCCCAACCTTGACGGCGGAAACGTCGAGATGTGAGAGTTAAGATCGTTCACAGCCACATAACGCTATTATTAAATACAAATATATTATTCATAAGTTTCAAAGGTAACATTACAAGCATAAGTCTCAATTAAAAAATTAACAAGCATAATAAGAAATATAACAAGCTCATTCATTTATTTAACTAGGTCCATTCCTATATGTGTACAAGCTTCAAAAGTGACGATCAAACTTGAGTATTTCCTGAAATATGTTAAAAATAAAGGTCAACAATAATGTTGGTGAGATTTTCATAGTTTTCAATACAAACGTATATAAAAGATGGCAATTCATGTTGTAAATTAGAGAACAAAGTAACTAAGGATGTAAGACAGAATGCACAATCAAACCTTGACAAAGTTTTACAAGTCTCAAACGTTTACAAGTATATACGATTAGCTAAGTGTACTTGGATCAACCAAGCAGGCTTGTCAGGCCCATAGATCTATGACGTCACCAGGCTAGCAATAGTTAATGATTGTACATATATTCGACATTACATGGTAGCTATAAGGTTCAACTAACCACAACACATAAGTAAATTGCCATAAGTTTACAAGAATCAAACGTTTACGAGTGCAATGGTTATAATGTAACACGTTTCACCCCAAAGTGTGAAAATAGGAAAAAGGGGTATAGAAATACTCACATGGATATAAGCATTACAAGATGATATAAAGGATCAAAAGATAATCCAATGTATTCCTTTACAATGCACCTAAATATATATCACGAGTTTAAGGTTAATAATAAGATTAACGTTCAAACAGGGATTAGGGTTTTGATAGAATTATGGGGGTTTTTAATAAGTAAATACATCTTTATAATTATTTAAAAGTAATTAGAATAACTTATTGATTGATAACAAATTATTATTCTAAACCATTAATCGAAGTATATTTTATAAGGATTAATATTTGTAAACATTTTGTGAAATTATAAATATATAATTTCTACCATTATCATGATAAGGTTTTAATTAATAATGTTAATTAATATTATAAAGATTTATTGTTTCAAGTCCAATGATTATTTAATTATTTTAAAAGAAAACAATTTAAATATAAAAGTTAAATAATAATTGAAAATAATTATGTCTTTAAAAGTAACATTTGGACCAAATGATTTATTATTTTGTAACACCCCGAAATTTCCCGAAACAAGCTATTTAATAATAATAGGCTTTTAAGGGTTAATTTAAGAAATAAAGGGGTAAATTAGTGGGCTATGGATAAAATTAGTCTTAATGGGCTAGACTTGATGGGTTAAAGGGCCCTAATCAGCCCTTAAACATGCATGAACAGCTCCATCTTCACCATTTCAAACCCTAGCCACCAAATTCATAGAGAGAGAAAGTAGAGAGAGAAAGTGGAGAAACTTGAGATTTGGAGCTTGGAAGTTGGAAAGATTGAAGTTCTGGGGGATTTGAACATTAAATCTGAAGAAAAGGGCAACAAAACAGGGTAAGAATCGACCTCTAAGGCCTTCTGTAGATCAAACCCGGATTCTAGGGTTTTGGAGTTTTGAAAAGTTCAAAGAAACACATAAAGTCAAATTTTTAAGTATGAAAACGTATAAAAAGCTTAGATTTGGTTTCATGGAAGGTAAACCAAGGATTTGGACGTAAAAAGTTAAGATTTTGGGTCAAAAACGGGCTGGTTCTTAGTTTATAGTCATCCAGCGAAACTGGAGCCCGATCCAGCGAAACTGAGTATTCATCTAGCGAAACTGCTTAGTTATCCAGCGAAACTAAGGGGTTTCCAGCGAAACTACAGTTTCACTATAGCGAAACCGCACTTTCGCTGGAAAGTTCGTTAGGTACTTAGGCTGACCATAGACATTGCGAAGCTAGGAAATTCCAACGAAAGTTGGGCGCTCAAGGCGGCGAACCTGTCTAGCGAAACTAGAAGAAGTGCTGCCCAGCGAAACTGCAGGCGAAACTGTAGTTTCGCTGCAGCGAAACTGTGGGCGAAACTATGAAGAAAATGACGTTTTTGCATGTTAACTTTCGTGCAGCTAGAGTATTCAGGCTATAGCCTAAGTGACTTAGAATTTAAGCTACTTGGACGAGTTCAGGTGAGTTCTAGATCCCCTATTTTATATATGTTTTAAATGTTTTGGGGCGGTGTGCATACTAAATGTATATCTTTATTAACAGTTCTTTTAAAGTAAAGTTTTATACTCTATATTATACGGAATAGGGTTCTTCTAAGGAATCGATGACGTGTTTTCCTTATTGGGATAGAATCTTTATAGTGATGAATTGCCTTGTAGCGTGTTGAGTTATATTATGTATAACTTAAATCAGAAAGTGGAACGTAAATAAAGGTTATGAGGCCCATAAAATGTACCTTGATAAAGTGATAAAGTAAAGTCTTGCAAGCAATTGATAAAGGAGGGTTGCATTCGTTGTACCCTCACCAGTGATAAAGTGATAAAGTATGCTCGAACAGGCAGGTCAGTAAGTCCTAAATTGGCATGACAATAATGGCCTGATCGGGTACGACAGTAAGTCCTTAATTGGCATGTCGGTAAAGTCCTAGGCGAGCCTAGGCACCGATAGTGACAGAGAATTGACAGATAAAGAAGAGTAATAAATAACAATAAATGATAAAGTATCGATAAAGTGATAGTCTGTGTGTATTTATATTTTGATAGACAATGATTATTTGCAACTGATAAAGCTAACATCTTTTACAAAAGTTATTTTCAAAGTAAACCTAGAATTCACTCAGCGAAGCTAACTTTTGTATGTATATCAGTTGACCGGTAAGAGTTAGAGCTAGGGGATAGAGGCATGGGACTGAAGCTTCTTGGCACTAGAAGACTAGCATCCCTGATGGAGAATTGTTTAAAAGGACTTTTGAATAGTTGAATGTGTAAAGACAATGATTTTACTTTAATTTATCTACATTGTAAAGAATTGAGATCACCGTATTTTCCGCTGCGATGGTTATTTATACATATATGAGTAAATGTTTGTTTTAAATCTATGTTTTGCTGTGAATGACCAACTGTGAGGCTTCCCTGAGAAAGGTAGGCCTTACAAGTTGGTATCAGAGCCAATGTTTAAGAGATTTGGAAAAACTATTTTTATAAACCTAAACTTAAACAGATAATGGGACCAAGTGTCAAGGATGCCAGTCCAAGAAGCTCCATGCCAAGAGGTAACCAGTATGTTGTAGGTATTATTCTGATGGGCAATGCCTTCCTATTTAAGTTAGAGCCGAGGTAGAGTATGACAAAGTTATCTGTGACACCTATCTGAATTTATGTGACTTATACGTGCATAGAATAGGTATAGTAGGTTCTAGTGTTAGTGTGGTTCAGGATAGGAAAGTTTATGGCACGAGGAGTTCTGTAAGTAGTTAATCACAACTAGCCACTGTTGTTAAAAATTTACAAAACTTGTCGTGAACTAAACTTGCCTTGACAGACCATATTAACATTCTGAATCTTATAGGAAATAGAAAGAATGGAACCAAAGAAAGAAGTTCCAACCATGGTCACCCAAAGAAGCACTAGGGGAAGGCCCTGACTAAGGCATAGGAAACTGCAAGTGCAACTGTGAAGCCAATGAAAAGGTCAACCAGGAAGCCGGTTGAGGAACCGGTTAAGGAGGAGGAGATTGAGTTAGAAGTGGGAGCCGGGTGGCCCACTACGGACCAGGCAAAACTGAAGGAGACAGTGAAGGAAGCTATTGCCCAAGAGGTGCATCAGGTCCTCTCTGGAGTGATGCCTGCTTTGCTCGCGGAATTTGTGGAGCAGGTTAAGGGCGATAGTAAAAAGAGTGCGGCTTCAGAGAAGGTTGACAAGAAGGGAGCGGTCAAGGCTGAGGAGATGAGCGACGAGGAAGATCGTCTGGGTAACCATGACGGTCCCGAGGTGGAAGAGAGGGCGAAGGGGTGCAGCTACGGGGATTTTCAGAGGTGTAGGCCCCCAACGTTTGACGGTACTGGTAACGCTGCCACTGCCCAGTGTTGGATCAGGGAAATGGAGGCCGTACTGAAGATCAGTGAGTACCGTGAAAACCAAAAGGTGAAGTTTGCTTCCCATTCTCTTTTGGATCCAGCACTGTGTTGGTGGGATAACATTGCTGAGTCTTACGGAGAGGATGCTATCGAGAGGATGAAATGGCCGGAGATGAAGAGGTTGGTGATAGAGGAGTACTGCCCGGAAAGGGAGCTCGATAAGATTGAGCAAGAGTTTGTGAGTTTGGAGGCTGGAAATATGACTCACTAGGAGTACACTACAAAATTCAATGAAATGGCACGTCTGGTGCCTGACTTGGTGACTCCCGAATCCAAGAGGATCAAGAGGTATATACAAGGGTTGCCTCTGGACATTCATAGGGATATGGTCACTGCCCGACCTAGTACTTTTAGGTCAGTAGTGGACCTCAGTGGAATACGATCACCGCAGGCCTGTGACAGTGGGTGAGACAAGGAAAGTGTGGAATAATAACGGGAAAAGGTATGGAGGTGGTAATTACCAACCGGGAAACAAGAAAACGAGGGTGGATGCAAAACAAGCGATCATGAAGGGGGTAGAAGAAGTTAAGGAATGTGGGAAGTGCGGGTGGAGGCATCCCGGAGAATGCCGAATGGGTAGCCCTGGGTGCTACCGGTGTGGGAAGGCTGGTCACTTGGCGAGAGAGTGCCCGAAAGTGGACAAGTGCTTCAACTGCCACGAGTCGGGGCACCGCAGCAGTGATTGCAAGAAAGCTAAGGCGGGAGGCTCGGGAACAAGCAGGGAGGATGACAAAGAGGATGATGGAAGGCCCAAGGTCAAGGCAAGGGATTTCACCATGAACAAGAAGGAAGCAAGGAAGGACCCGGACGTAGTGTCAGGTACGTTCCTTGTCAATGATGTTTGCACCTCCATATTATTTGATAGTGGTGCCAGTAAGAGTTTTGCATCTATACCCTTCTGTGCTACACTAGATGTCCAAGCTAAGGAAATAGATGATGCCTTCGAGGTAGAAACGGCCGATGGTAAGTCCATTAGAATAGTCAGAGTGATAGAGGATTGCCGCATTAAACTAGGAGGTCATTACTTTCCCGCACAATGGTTTGCCATGCCCTTAGGAGGTTTCGATGTCATACTAGGGATGGATTGGTTAGCTGCCCACGATGCTAACATAGTATGCCAGTAAAAGATGACCCGATTAACGGCTCCAGATGGTAGTCCAGTTACGATCTACGGTGATAATGATTGCAAGGTTCCAAGGATCATTTCCATGATCAAGGCAGAGAAATGTATGAGGCGAGGGTGCGGAGCTTATCTAGCGTATGTCAAGGATGTTAAAGATAAAGTGAAAGAGTTTTCTGATGTACCAATGGTACGGGACTTTCCTGACGTATTCCCGGAGGATCTGCCCGGAGTACCACCGGATAGGGAGATAAAGTTTCAGATTGATTTACTGTCAGGAGCCCAGCCCATTGCCAAAGCACCCTACCGCCTAGCTCCGTCCGAGATGAAGGAGCTCATGTCACAACTGCAGGAACTCCTTGACAAAGGATTTATTAGGCCCAGCATTTCTCCATGGGGCGCTCCAGTGTTGTTTGTAAAGAATAAGGACGGTAGCTTGAGGATGTGTATAGATTATAGGGAGTTGAATAAGCTGACCGTGAAGAATCGATACCCTCTACCCCGGATAGACGATCTGTTCGATCAGTTGCAAGGGGCAAGCTGGTTCTCCCGAATAGATCTCCGATCCGGATATCACCAACTGAAGGTAAGGGAGCAAGATATCCCAAAGACGGCCTTCCAAACGCGCTATGGCCACTACGAGTTTCTGGTTATGTCTTTCGGGCTAACCAATGCTCCTGCGGCATTCATGGACTTAATGAATCGTGTGTGCCGCCCGATGCTGGACAGATCGGTGATAGTCTTCATTGACGATATCTTGATATACTCGAAGAACGAAGGAGACCACGCTTGTCATATTAAGGAGGTGTTAGAAACTTTACGAAGGGAGAAACTGTATGCGAAGTTCTCTAAATGTGCCTTCTGGCTACGGGAGGTACAGTTTTTAGGGCACATTATTAATTCCGAGGGAGTTATGGTTGATCCCGCAAAAGTTGAAGCAGTTACGCAATGGAATTCTCCAAAGACGCCATCCGAAATTCGTAGTTTCTTGGGATTGGCTTGCTATTATAGAAGGTTCATCAAAGATTTCTCAAAGATAGCTTCCCCATTAACAAGGTTAACGAGGAAGAACGTGGTGTTCGACTGGGGAAAAGAACAGGAAGAGGCATTTTAGGAGTTGTAGAATAGACTAACCGAAGCTCCTGTGCTAACCCTACCGGAGGGAGATGAAGACCTAACGGTATACTCCGATGCTTCTTACTGCGAGTTAGGCTGTGTGTTGATGCAAAGAGGAAAGGTTATAGCTTACGCATCCAGACAGTTAAAGGACACGGAGGTTAACTACCCGGTTCATGATTTGGAACTTGCCGCAGTAGTGTTCGCATTGAAGATCTGGAGACACTATTTGTATAGAACTAAGTGCGCCATATTTACCGACCACAAAAGTCTGAAATATTTCTTTGAGCAGAAGGACCTAAATATGAGATAGAGGAGGTGGTTGGAGTTGATAAAGGATTACGACTATGAAATCCATTATCACCCGGGTAAGGCGAACGTGGTAGCCGATGCCCTAAGCCGAAAGGAAGGATATGAACCGATCCGGGTGAAGGCGTGCCAACTAGTAGTGACCCCAGATGTTATGAGGATGATAAGCAAAGCTCAAACGGACGCTTTAAAAGAGCAGCAAGTCAATAAGGAAAGGATGGTGGGAAAAGTGGATGAATTGGTAGAGAACACCTTGGGTGTTAAGACCTTCCATGGAAGGATATGGGTTCCGAAGCATGGTGACTTGCGGGAAAAGATTATGGATGAAGCGCACAAGACCCGCTACTCAATTCACCCAGGCGCAAATAAGATGTACCACGATTTGAAGAAAGATTATTGGTGGCCCGGGATGAAGAGAGATGTGGTTGCGTATGTAAATAAATGTCTCACGTGCCTACAGGTGAAGGCTGAGCACCAAAGACCTTATGGTTATGTTCAGCCATTAGAAGTACCAGAATGGAAGTGGGAACATGTTACCATGGACTTCATCACCAAACTACCCCGCACGACAAAAGGCCACGACGCGATATGGGTGATAGTTGACAGACTAACTAAGAGTGCGCATTTCCTTCCAATCAAGGAAGCAATTAGTTCAGAAAAGCTTGCTGAACTGTTTATCCGAGAAATCGTGGCACGGCATGGTATGCCTGTATCGATTTTTTCAGATAGAGATACGCGGTTCACCTCGAAGTTTTGGAAAAGGTTCAACGAAGAAATGGGCGCGAGGTTGCATGTTAGTACCGCATACCACCCACAGACCGATGGGCAATCGGAAAGAACGATCCAGACACCAGAAGATATGCTTCGGGCATGCGTCATCGAATTTGGCGGTAATTGGGATGATCATCTGCCACTAGCAGAGTTCTCCTATAACAACAGCTACCACGCCAGTATTAAGATGCCCCCATATGAGTTATTGTACGGTCGACGGTGCAGAACTCCTATTTGTTGGGGTGATATCGGAAAGAAGGAGCTAGGAAGCCTAGAGGTTGTGGAAGCCACAACGGAAAAGCTTGAGAAAATCAAGGAGTATATGAAGGCTGCAAAGGATAGACAAAAGTCATACGCCGATAGAAGAAGGAGACCAATAGAATTTAGCGTGGGTGACATGGTAATGTTAAAAGTGTCGCCATGGAAGGGGATTATCCGATTTAGGAAGAGGGGGAAACTGAGTCCCAGGTTTATTGGACCATTTAAGGTACTAGCATGAGTTGGGGATGTAGCCTATAGGCTAGACCTTCCAGAAGAATTAAGTGGGATTCACCCTACCTTTCATGTGTCGCACTTGAGGAAATGTTTAGCACCGGACGAGGTAGTCGTGCCTCTAGATGACATCGAAGTGGACGAGAAACTAAACTATGTAGAACAACCAGTGGCTATACTGGACCGGAAGGAGAAACAATTGAGAAATAAAGTAGTCAAGCAATTTAAAGTGCAATGGAAACACCGAAAGGGGTCGGATGCCACCTTGGAATCCGAGGAGGAAATGAGATGCCAATACCCCAATCTGTTTAATGACGAAGCAGGTTTCGAGGACGAAACCTAAATAAGGGGGGGAGACTTGTAACACCCCGAAATTTCCCGAAACAAGCTATTTAATAATAATGGGCTTTTAAGGGTTAATTTAAGAAATAAAGGGGTAAATTAGTGGGCTATGGATAAAATTAGTCTTAATGGGCTAGACTTGATGGGTTTAAGGGCCCTAATCAGCCCTTAAACATGCATGAACAGCTCCATCTTTACCATTTCAAACCCTAGCCACCAAATTCGTAGAGAGAGAAAGTAGAGAGAGAAAGTGGAGAAACTTGAGATTTAGAGCTTGGAAGTTGGAAAGATTGAAGTTCTGGGGGATTTGAACATCAAATCTGAAGAAAAGGGCAACAAAACAAGGTAAGAATCGACCTCTAAGGCCTTCTATAGATCAAACCCGGATTCTAGGGTTTTGGGGTTTTGAAAAGTTCAAAGAAACAAATAAATGTCAAATTTTTACGTATGAAAACGTGTAAAAATCTTAGATTTGGTTTCATGGAAGGTAAACCAAGGATTTGGACGCAAAAAGTTAAGATTTTGGGTCAAAAACGGGCTGGTTCTTAGTTTATACTCATCCAGCGAAACTGGAGCCCGATCCAGCGAAACTGAGTATTCATCCAGCGAAACTGCTTAGTTATCCAGCGAAACTAAGGGGTTTCCAGCGAAACTACAGTTTCGCTACAGCGAAACTGCACTTTCGCTGGAAAGTTCGCTAAGTACTTAGGCTGACCATAGACATTGCGAAGCTAGGAAATTCCAACGAAAGTTGGGCGCTCAAGGCAGCGAATCTGTCTAGCGAAACTAGCGGAAGTGCTGCCCAGCGAAACTACAGGCGAAACTGTTGTTTCACTGCAGCGAAACTGTAGGCGAAACTGTAGTTTCGCTGCAGCGAAACTGTGGGCGAAACTATGAAGAAAATGACGTTTTTGCATGTTAACTTTCGTGCAGCTAGAGTATTCAGGCTATAGCCTAAGTGACTTAGAATTTAAGCTACTTGGATGAGTTCAGGTGAGTTCTAGATCCCCTATTTTATACATGTTTTAAATGTTTTAGTGCGGTGTGCATACTAAATGTATATCTTTATTAACAACTCTTTTAAAGTAAAGTTTTATACTCTATATTATACGGAATAGGGTTCTTCTAAGGAATCGATGACGTGTTTTCCTTATTGGGATAGAATCTTTATAGTGATGAATTACCTTGTAGCGTGTTAAGTTATATTATGTATAACTTAAATCAGAAAGTCGAACGTAAATAAAGGTTATGAGGCCCATAACATGTACCTTGATAAAGTGATAAATTAAAGTCTTGCAAGCAATTGATAAAGGAGGGTTGCATTCATTGTACCCTCACCAGTGATAAAGTGATAAAGTATGCTCGAACAGGCAGGTCAGTAAGTCCTAAATTGGCATGATAATAATAGCCTGATCGGGTATGACAGTAAGTCCTTAATTGGCATGTCGGTAAAGTCCTAGGCGAGCCTAGGAACCGATAATGACAGAGAGTTGACGGATAAAGAAGAGTAATAAATAACAATAAATGATAAAGTATTGATAAAGTGATAGTCTGTGTGTATTTATATTTTGATAGACAATGATTATTTGCAACTGATAAAGCTAACATCTTTTACAAATGTTATTTTCAAAGTAAACCTGGAATTCACTCAGCGAAGCTGACTTTTGTATGCATATCAGTTGACAGGTAAGAGTTAGAGCTAGGGGATAGAGGCATGGGACTGAAGCTTCTTGGCACTAGAAGACTGGCATCCCTGATGGAGAATTGTTTAAAAGGACTTTTGAATAGTTGAATGTGTAAAGACAATGATTTTACTTTAATTTATCTACATTGTAAAGAATTGAAATCACCGTATTTTCCGCTGCGATGGTTATTTATACATATATGAGTAAATGTTTGTTTTAAATCTATGTTTTGCAGTGAATGATCAACTGTGAGGCTTCCCTGAGAAAGGTGGGCCTTACATATTTATTATTTGAAACATATAATAATTAATAAGCTAAAGAAGAAAAATAATAATTTAAATGTGTTATTGAACATGTAATGTTTTAACAAGATAAACATTATTTAAAGTCTATCTTATAAGATTTTTAACTAGTTATATAAAATAAAATGTTAGATTATTATAGGAAATATATTTTCAGAAAATCATTAGTTTATCCTTTAAATTAAACAAAATTTATAAGCTGGTTTTTTTATAATTTTTTTATAATATATATATATATATATATATATATATATATATATTTAAAAGAATGAAAAACATTTTTAAAAAAATAAAATGAGGGTGCCCAGGGTCGAACCCGGGACCTCAAGGTTAGCAAACGTGGATGGAACCGGTAGAACAAGGCTTACAGCCGCGGTAAGTCTTCGTTTTTAATTCTTAAAAAGCATAAACACAACAGCCCCAATTCTAGATAAACCCTAGAATCAACATCGATTCAATTGAACCCAAAATCGACAACAATTATAGAAATAAGCATGGGGCTTTGACTCCCCATGTTATTTCGAGTATGATTATGTGCTTAATTTACCCGAAGGGAGATAGATTAATGATGAACACTCGATGAACAAGCCGCGGTTTGCCTTGAATCCAAACAATGGACAAACATTGATGAAAATCGAATTAAGTTCGAGGAAAGCTTCGAATGAGGTTCTTAATGCAAAGCCCTCTATCAATTCGGTTTAATAGAGTGGCTAGGGTTCAAATTCAAGGAGTTGAAGCTTCCTTTCGTTGATTCCTTTCGTTCTAAGAATGCGTTCCGATCAAACCAGTCGAACTCTGCATCTTTCGATAGCCAGAAGGATTCCGGTGGAAAATCTGATTGAACTTCAACTATTGTGCTATCTGGAATATCGGGATCTTCAATATCGTCTTCATGCGGATCCATTAGCGTCTCGCAATCAGTTTTCCGATTGCCGGAGGCTACCGGAAGTGATGATTTTGAGTCAAACTGCTGCATTTTAAGGGATCAGAGCTCAAATGGTCACAAAATGCTGTTTGTTTGTATGTGTGAAAGTGTATGACGATACATGAAATATTAGTGACGGTTTTATAAGTGGGAAAAACTATATTTATTTTATCTTTTATATAGTATTTTATTGTATTTAGAATAGTTTGTGTTGAAGTAGACTTTTAAGAGATAATTGGGGTCCACAAACAGTTCTGATTCTAGAAGTTTAGATTTTGCTCACCGTCACGTCCAAACTTATTCTATACCAAATTTTATTTGGATTATACACAAAAAATATACAAGTGAAACGGAGTAATTATGATATTTGGAGGGTTTTTTTCTAAGGGTACCAGTAACAAACATCTCATATTATAAATATACACCTCTATGCATCTCGTATAACATTATATACGTCGTATAATATCGAATGCATTAAAAACGAGAAAAATTCGTGGGGTCTGTGAGAGTGTCAAAAGCCACATACGCCCTATATGACCTTGTATACGACACATTTAGTGCTATACGACAATTAAAAATTCAGGGCGATGTCAAAGGAGTTATACGGCTCATGTAGTGTTATACGATTCACCTATATGACGTGTATGATACTATACGACCCGTTTAAAGATCTGGGGTGGTAATTTATAACTGAAAATGTCAGTTTAACCGGACCATTTGTCTAATGTTAATTAAGAGTTTAGCAACGTGCATGTTAATTGGGATATAAACTAGGATAGAGTAAGATAATTTAACATATGTGGTTTAATTAAATCATTATTGATAAATAATGATTTTAAAATGTACTAGGTGTAACCTCCCACGCGCGTTGCGCGGGGTGTAAAGCATCGTTGAATACGTTAACGCGCGCGGTGTGTAAAGCAACAGTTAATACGTTGACATGTTATAGTTGTTTACACCGATAGGCTTTGCATATTAAAGGTATTTTAAGTGCAACAATATATCTGGTATTTCGGTACAAAATATAAAGATCGAGACCTTTTTTTTTTCTATTAAGCAGCATTTGCTTTATATGTACATGGTTTATTATGTTCATTAGCAGCTTCCAAAGAATTTGTGTCCGGTTCTTGTTTGATTGATTATCAGCTACAGTTTAGGTTTCAAAAGGATGATGTTGTTACGTCACAAAAGATGATGGTGTAGGAACTTCATATCTCTAGTTCTTTCTCTAGCAGCCTTGATATTTTGTAGTCACCACTGCCCATCTCTATCACTACAAGAATTTAGGCTTTTTGCGGCCATAGATCTCGTCGCAAAAAGTCTCACTTTTCGTCGCAATATGTTATTTGCGACGAAAATGTCATCGTTATATATTCACCGTAATTAACTGCTAGCAAAAGGTTTATTACGACGGATTTGCGACGAATTTTTTTGTGGGGTCCACCTGTTTTAAAAAAAAAGTGAAATTCGAGGGAAAAGGTTTTTTGTAACGATTATTTTTGTCGCAAATGGTTTTTAAATTTCTTTTAATATTATAAATACTATAATTAAATATTTTAGAAATATTTTTTGCGACGAAATATCACCGCAAAATTTTTGACCAAAAAATGTTTTTGTGACGAAATATCGCTGCAAATATTTTGTCCAAAATATTTTTTGCGATGAAATATCGCCGCAAAAAAGCATCTATTTTTTAATATTTTGTTACATTTACAGCAATCCACCCACGTATACCTGGGTAATAAACCTGCTGTGCAAAGTCACTAATACCATCACAACTATCAAACCAATCTCAATTAGAAAGAATAGCATATAAATCAACTATTGTCTAAAGTTAATAAGTCATACAAACAAATATTCCAAAATGTTTTAAAATATTCATAACAAACATCAAATCAAAATCCTATGATGACCCATTTTCATCATCTTCATCACTTTACTGAAAATAACCACTTCTCTTCAAGGCGCTCTGGACTTGGGTTTGGATTTGACTCTGCATTTGTGCCATCATATTAGTCATCATCTGAGACTGTCATTGTTCTTGCTCACTTGCTAGTCTCGCTGCTATAATCTCCTCAACCTCAGCCTATGAGAACTTCCACTGATTCGTTCTATGAGGTGGAGGTGGGGGTTGTGAAGGCACACTCGGTATTGGCCCGATGTCCCTACCTGGGTCGCTCCCCCAAGACCTGCCGCATGATTTGCTTCTCTGACATTTCAGAGAGTTGTTATCGAAGCGCGACCATTTGCTCCTATATAGTTTAAAAAACAATAACCAATGTTATATATATGGGGATGTTATATATTACTTTATTTTTATAAGATTGTAAGGTGTGTACATTACTTACATGGTATGCATCAGGTTTAGGTTGATAGAAATTACCGCTTGAATCGGTATAGAAGCGACGGTATGCTAATATGGCACTACCAGATTCATCAAAACCCTCTTCCTACTGTATACACATTAGATAGATATATAATCATATAATAGTAACTTACAAACACATAAAACAATTTATAAAAACATTAGATTAAAACAACTTAGAAACATATAACGACACTGGGCTAGAGATGTCCGGCTGCCATGTCTCTTGATCGTCTGCTTCCCTTTGTATGACTTATTGGTTACAGATCGAGCCTGACTTCAAGAGAAGTATAGTAATCCATATAGCCTTTTCACTCAGATTCTTGCATGTCAAGTGGCACAACATCAAAAATATCAACCCTGTCCTCCCACCTTTTTTGCTAAAAATGCTTTTGTTTGAACTGGTATTTGTAATCTTTATACCACTTTGCAGCATATTTCTCAATGCCTACCCTCAGGGCTTTGTGGGAAGTCATATCAAAATACATCTACAAATTATGAAAACAAATAGCTTAGAGTATATATATTTAATAACTGAATTTAATTATCAAAAACTTAACATTTAAGTCAGGCCAGATAGTCGTCTTCAACTCTACAGGTATCTTTCTCCAGCTCTTGTAGTTTTAAGGAAATTTGTCAACGAAGGTGCCAACCAGTGAAGGTGCCAACCAGTGAAGCAAAGGTCGCCCGATTGGCACCTATAGGTTTGTAGGTGTTTTGCGTACCTTACTCAAAGTCAATTGTGAGCAAATTTCCTTGAGAATTTCTCTTGCGTATACTCTGGAGTGTGGTCTTCCCACGCTTGCCTTGTCCTGCAAATTCAAGTGAAAAAAAACACAAGTAAATCAAAATTCAATAAATATAGCAACAAGTATAAAATGCAGCACAAATTACTAACTTACATATGACTTCTATGTTAATTATATATTTTCATGTTAAAAGATAATAGTATAAAAATTCATCATACCACTTCCCCTACCGCTGCCGCTGTCGGAGTTATCACTGACCTCGCACTGTCGTGGCGGCTGCCACGATCTATCTTCATCGGGAGGACCACCACCAGGTGGACCACGACCATAGTCCCTACCGTGACCTCGTGTCACGTCTGCCATCTGAAAAAAACTATACAAGTATACAAATATGTCGCAAATAACATTAATATTTGTTTACAATATTTTGAATCATTAGCTAAACACACAAAATTGAAAAAAACAATTCAATAAACATAACAATTCAAACATAATAAATGATTCGATTAAAATTAAAAATTAAAATCAATCAGATTCATCGATGTGATAAGAATCTACTCCATAATCATTATAAAATTCGTCTAAATCATCATCTTGATTATCAGAAACATCAATTGCGTTGTCTGCATCATGGTCTTCACCATCATCCGTATCTTCATATGCCTCATCCTCTATATCGACATGTTCAAGGGAAACATCGAATTCTGTTGCTTCATCTCTACTCAAACCATCATAAGTCAAATTATCCAAGTCAACATACAACAAAAGGTCAGATGATGTGTTGTCATGTATTAAATCTGCTTTATTATTTTCCATGATAATATCTCGGTCCCAAATCTTCTGATGATTCACCTTTTGGACGACCTTCCAATGTCTATTTGATTGAACTTGTTGACAACTTTAGACGGTTCGTCAAGATAAAAGACTTGATCTGCTTGTGTTGTAAGAATTTAGTCATTTGTAAACCATTCAGTTTGAGTAGAAATACTGGTTATGTTATTCTTAATGTCAAAAAGTTTGTTGTTATTAGTTTTAAACCATTTACATTGAAACAACACAACCTTGCAACGATCTAGATAGCCTAGCTCCAGAAACTCTTCCAACAAACTGTAATACTTTGTTCCATCTTGCCCAGTTGTTGAGATGCCACTGTTTTGAGTTGTACGACCTAAATCTCGGCTATGAACAACGAACCTCACACCGTTAACTATACAAGCGGTGTAAGAGTTTGCATGTTATGGTCAATTTGCCAAAGCAAATAACTAAGGACTAACACTAGATTCATCATTTACTTACCGACGGTTGATCTATATGAAATAAGAGAAAATTAGAAGGGTTATGATATTATTAGTTTGTATAATTGGTTTTACATACAAATAAGTTTACATTCTGTTTAAACCAGTTAGGAAAATTTGATTACAAGTCAGTCCCATGCGGCATTTGAGTAATAAATTCACTATAAATAATGTTACTTGCATTAATAATAATCATCTAAAAGATAACATATGAAAAGACAACCTGAAATAAAAGTACTTACTCCTTGTATTCTTCGATCTTTGAGTTGTTGTAAAGGACAAACCAATTTACTTTTACCCAAAGCACACCATCCACTTTTTTTATCATACCCATTACTAATAGGTGTACATAGTGATTGGAAGACATAAAACTCCCACGTATGGGAATTCGGGCGTCTTCATTCCTGTTCGGCTGATTAAATCTTGTTGGTACACCGTCAAGATACCTTGAACAGAAAGTTAAGGCTTCATCTATGACATACCCCTCCACAATGGAACCTTCAGGCCTAGCCTTATTTCTAACATAATATTTTAGTTTTTTCATGTATCTTTCAAATGGATACATCCACCTCATATAAACAGGCCCACCTTGAATGACCTCCTCAGGCAAATGCATAACCAAATGAATCACTATATCAAAAAACGATGGAGGAAATATTTGCTCGAAATAAATCAAAATTTTAATCAACTTCTTCTCGGCATCTTTCATGTCAGATGACATCAAGTTTCAAGAACAAAGTTTCTTATAGAATAAGCACATCTCAATTATTGGTGTTGAAATGTTTTTAGCCAAATACGTTTGAGCACCAATCGGAAGCAACCGCTGCATCATTATATGATGATAACGTTACTTCATCCACGTTATTTAGGTATCATTATTGGTTACCTTATGTTTAAAGTTGGAGCCAAAGCCATAAGGTAGTTTTACTCCCTTAATGAATTGACAAAAAAGACTCTTTTCGTCATTTGAGAAAGAGAAATTGGGATGAGGCTTTGAGAGCTTACCGCGACCGTTATCTACAAGCCACAAGTCATGTAGAGTGTTCCATTGTTCTAATATCATTCTTTCCTTATAGTGTCTTTGGATTTTTCCTTGTTCATCATCAACATATTCAACAAACTCTCGCACACATTTTTTCGATATGCATGACATCCAAATTATGTTTTAGTTGAATTGAAGACCAATATTCAAGCTTGAAGAAAATAGAATGCTTGATCCAATTCAATTCAACATTGGAATCACATTTTCTCATCTTACCACCAAACTGAACATGTTTCCTAGAGATACGGGGTGGAAAATTATTAAGTTGTTGCAAAATCTGATCACTAGTTTTCCTCTTAGGAGGATGTATGGTCTCGTTCTTACCATTGAATGACTTGTCCTTCCTCCATTTATGATTTGTAGGTAACCATCTCCTATGCACAACATAAGCAGTTTTTCCCAATACATGAACAGATGGAGTGTCTTCCTTACATGGGGCATGCAAAGTAACATTGCTCACTCCAACTAGACAAGCTAATACGAGCATGGAAATCATTGATGGTCCATAAAAGCATTGCACGCATTATGAAGAAAGTGTTTGTAACAACATCTTTTGTCACGACTCTGTCCGACCAAAGAGTTTTCAATTCATCAACCAATGGTCTCAAAAAAACATCAATGTCCTTCCTAGATGATTTAGGGCCGAGGATTAATAACATCAGCATGAATGAAGACTCTTTCATACATAACCATGGTGGCGTATTGTATGTTATCAATATGACCGACCACATGCTATAGGACGTACTCTTGTCACAAAATGGATTGAAACCATCAGCATCTAACCCTAATCTAACATTTCTAGGTTCTTCAGCAAAAGCATGATACATTGAATCGAAGTCTTTCCATGATGTACCATCCACCGGGTGATGTAATTTACCATCTTCCGTGCAACGTCCAGAAGCATGCCATGTCATATGATTTGCAGTGTGTCTTAAGCTATAAATACGCTTTAGTCTAGGAATTAATGGAAAGTAATGCACAACCTTGTTTGTAACTTTCTTCCCATTAGTGTTTGCGTCTTTCCATCTAGTTTAATAACATATTGGACATTTTTGTAAATCTATGTTATCATTCCCCCAAAATAAACAACAGTCGTTCTTACAAACGTGAATAGATTCATATCCTAACCCAATCTTTTTCATTATCTTCTTGGCTTTATAGTTTGATGGTGGGATTTTAGCAAGCCGAAATGCAGTTCTAAGAAATTCTAGCAATTGGTCAAACGATGTATCGGTCCATTTATTGATGGCCTTCATGTGACTCAGGTTTGCCAAGAAATCCAATGAAGACATCCCGTCACAACCAGGGTATAGTTCGATGTCGGCAAGTTTCAGTAATTTAGCAAGTTCATCATTTGTATCACTCGGTGTATCTGTTATGTTCATTGGCTCGTCGTCATCGTTGTCCTCTTGTGGAACATTCTCCTAGCGAACATAACTGATGACATCATGTATTGGGTCTATCGTTTGAGGTATGACTGGAACTACCGGTGACGGAACATATGATTCATCGTGATGCGTTCAAGTTTTGTAAAATCGGCAAAAGCCATTATTATATATGTGGCGCTCTATTGTTGGAAGAAGAAAGCAATAACTATTATTGCAATTATTACATGGACATTGAGCATAATTTTGGCTATTAGTATAATTCTTACACCTTTTCATAAATACTTTAAGACCAATCAGATATTCTTTAGAAAATTTATTTTCTAAGGTAGTTCAACTTCTATCAATCGTTTTAACTATGTCTAAACAAACAAACAAACGTACCTAGTATATCCCACTCAAAAGCAGGATCTGAGAGGGATAGGTGGTGGCGATTCTTTCCTCTATCTAGGGAGATAGAGAGATCGCTTCCAAAGAGACCCCCGACTCGAGGACATAACTATGTCTACAAATAAATATTAATTATCTTAACATATTTAAAACTAGGGAAATACAAACACAAATCATATTAACTCAGTAAAATTAATACTAAATAATTACGAATGGATTGATAGGCATCCGGTTTGTAGCAAGGTGGCCATCATAACCCACTTTTTGAATGTTTTATCTCATATATGAATGAGTACAACTGATTTATTATTTATAAAAAATTTGGCAGCATTTCCCTTTAACTCCCCAAATATATGTATTAAATACATATTCATTGGAGCAAAGGGGAAATGCTGTCAAATTTTTCTTTAAAAATAAACCAGTTATACACATTCATATCCTAAATGAGACAAAACATTCAAAAAACAGTCCCAATCTGAGGACTGTCCGAAATTAAATTCTATTAATTTAATTTCAAACGGGTGACCTACGATATATAACGAGGGAGAATTCCGTTGTTTTTTTATCACACATACACATATACATCCATTTTCATCTCAATTTAACATACATACACACATACATATATACATCCATACACAAATACATACATTCTCATTTTTTTATATCACATACACATATACATCCATTTTCATCTTAATTTTACATACATACACACATACAGATATACATCCATACACAAATACACATAATCCATACACATACACATATACATCCATTTCCATCTCAATTTAACATACATACACACATACACATACACATCCATACACAATATACACATATACATCCATACCCATACACATATACATCCATTTTCATCTCAATTTAACATATATACACACATACACATATACATCCATTTTCATCTCAATTTAATATACATACACATATACACATATACATCCTCACACAAATACACATATACATCCATACACATACACATATACATCCATTTTCTTCTTAATTTAACATACATACTGACGGACGGTCCATAGGATAACTCTTAATGATGATAAAAGACGAGTTTATCCCTCACTTGATCGCGTAATTAGCTTGAATTAGATGACTACAGTTGCTTATGTTTTAGGCACACTTTGGAGCTTAAAATGGATAATTCGCTGCTTTGGATGGACTAGAGTGGAACGGGTCAAGCATGGAAGGAAAGAAGAAATAAAACAAAGAACTCAGGTGTCTACCGTAAGTTACGGTAGGCATTGTAAAGTACAGTAGCCTTGAAAATCACAGATTTCCCACCGTACCACAGTAGAGAGCTACCGTAGTTCTTTAAAGTCTACCGTAACTTACGGTAGCTACCGTATTTTACGGTAGAGGTGATGAGGAAAACGTAACTGCCCTATTTTAAAACCGTTTTTTGGGTGTCTTTTCGGGATACATCTTCATTAGACGTTTTCTCTGCAGCAGGGGGGCGAATTTTAGGTTTGGATATCATTGGGGAACAATTTCTAAAATTCGTTTTGTGTTTTTGATTCGTATGAACATTACCCTTTTGTGGTATGATGATTCACCGAACAATGTCTGACTAAATTTGTGGTGATCATCTTAGGTGAAGGTTTCTCTACAACTCTTGTGTGATTTTCTTTAATTTCTAGAATGATAACTTTATGTGTTTGCTTTGATTATCATGGTGTTTGAATAGTTGATTGTAGCTTGTTAATTGATATAGAATTCTAGTCTAAATCGTACGTTCTTGGTGTCGTTGACAATCGAGATATTAAGGGAAGGGTTAGGGTTGGATATTGATTGATTGATCATCGGGAAACAACCTCGCGTTAATATAATCCAAGTACTTTGTTCTCTTTTATCACAATTGATGGGTTTGTTAGAACACAAGAACATGGTTTAACCCATTAAATATTCTGAAAACGCAGCGGAAGTTTCGCTTTATAAACTTATTTATAAGCTGAAAATTCGTGTTCTTAAGTGACATATCTATGTAAGAAAACAAACCCAAAATCAAAGGATCATAATATGTGAATAAGCAAGCTATGAACATGTTTAATACTACATAAAATCACAGCTTCAATGAGCTGTGAAACTACCTTTCTGCAGCAGCAAAAAGTCGACCAAAAGGTGTGGAAATGATGTCCAAAATCGGCCAAGACTTCAAGGGTAGAAGTCCTCAAGCTTGTATACCCCAAGCTTGTTTGCTAACACCTTCTTGTTAGGAAGAATATCACCAAGAATCAGCTCCAAAGATCCCTTTTCCCAGCTGTTGTTTCCGTAAACAAGAGAGAGGAGAAGAGAGAGTTTTTGTTTGATTTTGCATGTGTTAGATGATTGGAATGTTTGGAGTGCAAGACTAGTAAATGGTTGTGTGTTCTCAAAACACAAATGGTCCAATAATATCAAGGGGGGGGGGGGCGACCAAAGTGGTTTCAAAATCACTTTTCCCCCTTAAACTAACAACACAACATTTTAAAGCTAGTCATATATCACACATTAATAAGTCATCCTCTAGACTTATTTAAAATTTGTGACATATGTCTTCCTTAATTAAACAATTTAATTAAAGTACACTCATATGTTATTAGTGTTATTTAAACCCTTTTAAATGACAAGAATAACAATTAAACTCATCAACAAATTATCCTTATAATTTGTTCCATCTCATATGCAATTTATTTAGAAAACCTATTTTCTAAATTTGGTGTAAATATTTAATTGCATGATCATATCATCAATTAAATATTAATTGATGTTTGCTAAGCTTGTTATTGGGTATAACCCGACTTGGATCAAACAATACAAACTCTTGATCTTTACTTGGATCATATCATCAATTAAATATTTAATTAGTTGATAACTTAGTTTTTACATCAAACAATACAAACTCTTGATCTTTACTTTTTGCACATTAGGTTAATTGTAGTTAATTTACAAGGCTATAGAATCAACACATTTTCCACATACTCCCTGAGTTCGATACCCATTTACCACTATGTATTAGTTGTTATTTGGATTAAATTTGCGTGTACTACGACATCACGTCAAATTTTGGCGTCGTTGCCAGGGAGTAGTGAGCAACGTGTGTTAATTTAGTAGTTTTGTTTTGTTATTTTCGGGTTTACGTTGGTTGTGTTTAGTGTACAGGTACTTTAAGTGTATACATACTAGGGGCTCTCATAAGTCATCACCGCTATCGTTTGATCCGGAAGTTGAAAGAACACTAAGGCAAAATCAAGTTTTGCTAAAGGAAAACAAAATTGTCGATTCACCTACTTCACCCATTACGCCAAGAAATATCATGGCCGATTCACAAATCCCAACCACTACGGGTCAAACGACCTCATATTTCATACCTACATCAACACAACCTTCACCAAATACCACTGTTCCTAATTCCATTACTAATCTTACATCATAAAATGTTACATCAACCAACAGCACACCACCTGTTATTACCCAAGTTGAACCTACCATCACCTATAGCCCCTCCACTACAATTCCACTATTTTCACATTTCTTTCCATCCTCGAGTCAATCATCCTCTACCTACTCAATGCCACCAAGCTCAACTATCGTTCATACTATGTCTACATTTAGACCAATAAACCAGTCGGGTTCCCAATATTCTTCTTATCCTTTTGTGTAATCTTCGGGCATAGGAGGAGATCGATATGATGATGAATATGATGAAGACTTTGGGGAATATGAAGAAGAAGGATTCTATTATGGAGGAGATGGAGGTGAGTTGGGACTGCAAGGAGGAAAGGGTTTTCAACAAAGTCAACCGTTACAACAAGTTCAAGAAGTGGGAAGGATACCCACAGGGGTACAACATATTCAACCACAAGCGGTACAAGTGCAACATCCTATGCCTTTGCAACAAGTTCGACCACAAAAATGCACATCCTCAATTCCAAAGTCCGATTCAACAACAACCGGTGCAACCTCAATTTCAACCACCACTATTTGCGCCTCAAGGGCCAATGCACAGACCTATTCGTCCAAGAGTTCGATTGGGAGTACTGAGAAGACATCTTCGAGAGCATGCAAGAGGTATAGAGGCACACTTTAGGCCACTAATCACTCATAATCCTTCACCGGTAGTGATCCCTCATAACGACCAAGGGAGGACATTTGAAGTGAGAACCAATTCACTGCAAAGTTTTCCAAAATATAAAGGCCTAGTAACTGAAGAGCCTTATTTCCACTTAAAGGCCTATGATTCGATTTGCAACACTCTAGGTTGTCAAGGATTCTTGGCCGATGATGTCAAATTGGTACTATTCCAATTTTCCATAGAAGACAAGGCTAAAAAGTGGTTTTACACTCTACCGTCGGCATCTATATACACATGGAGGGGGGAATGCAACAAATCTTTTTAGATGAATTTTATACCGCCCAAAAGACGAATGATGCTAGAAAAGGATTGATAAGCTTTCAACAACAATCTGGTGAGATGTTCCACGAAGCCTTTGAACGATTTAACATGATGATCAAGAATTGCCCTCATCACGGAATAGAATTACGGGAATTGATGAACACTTTCCATGAGGGGTTAAGTGCCGAAGATGCTCGCGATTTAATGTCCATCACAAATGGTACTTTGGGCACAAATTATGAGCAAGATGATTGGTAAGCAAATGGCGGTCACATCAAAGATAAAGGCTCAAGCTTCAAGGACAGCACGACCGGCTATTACCCGACCTCAAGTGCACGCAATAGATGATGGTAATTTTCAAACTACTAATCAAATTTGTGATGTTTGTGCGCTTTGCAATGAAATAGGTCATGCGGCTAAAAATTGCCAAGGAGTGGAAGGGCAATACGAAGAGGTGAATGCCGTGCAAGAACAAGGAGGGGGTGGTAGAAATTACAACAACGTGAATTCTAACACCTATCACCCGGGGTTGAGGAATCACCCAAATTTTCGTTACGGAAACCCAACAAACCAAGCTAACCCAAATTTCCAAGGAACTCAAGTAATTTTGCACCCCACCAATAATAAAACCAAGGGAATTATCGGAGTGGAGGCAACTATGGTTACCAAGGGCAATTTCAACAAACGGGTCAAAGTGGTTCGAGTCAAACTTCATCAAGCGGGAATGAGGTAATGGATATGCTTTGGGCGATGCGACAAGATATGCAAAAGAAGAATCAACTTGATGAAGCTCGGATGCAAAAGGATGAAATTCGTGATAAAACCATTCAAACACTAACAACTCAAATGGGTCAATTAGCAACCAATATGGCGGAGTTGAAGAAAAACAAAGGTCAACTTCCTAGCGACACTAAGGTAAATCTTTCCCATGGGTCGTCACGAGGTAATAATGTTACTATTAATTATGTTAGTGTGTTAAGAAGTGGTAAAGAGTTTAAAGCAAATATATCACCAGGTTTAGTTGAAGGGGTGGTTGAGGATATCACGGGTATTGATAGTGATGATGAAGTTTCATCACCTAGTGAGTCTAAAAAGTTGAATGTGGAAAAACCAGGGTTGGGTGAAAATGAGAAAGATAAAAAAAGAGGAAGGTGAACTGAATCAAGTCCCGTTTCCATGGGCTCTACTTGATCCGGGTAAAAAAAATTATTTCATCAAGGGGTTCCCAAAAAGAAGAATTGTGCGACATGTTTAAACAAGTTAAATTTAACCTTCCACTCCTTGATGCAATAAAACAAGTACCCGCATACGCAAAATTTTTAAAAGAATTATGTACACAAAAAAGACAACAAAAGAAGAAAATGCCTAAGCAAGTAGACTTAACCGGGCAAGTGAGTTCGGTTTTGAATGGGGAGCTTCCTCCTAAGCTCCAAGATCCGGGCATGCCATTAATAAATATACAAGTTGGTAATTTTAAAATGGCAAAGGCATTTCTAGATCTTGGAGCCGGGGTGAGCATTTTACCGGGGGGCTTATATGACCAATACAATTTTGGTCCGTTAGCAAGAGTAGAGACAACGGTTGTTTTGGCCGATTTGTCTCATAAGCTACCTCAGGGGATGGTACAAAATGTGATTGTGAAAATTGATGAGTTTTATTACCCGGTTGACTTTTTAGTATTGGACTACTCATCCGCGGACCTAAAACAACAACAAAATGTTATTTTGGGGCGGCCGTTTTTGAGCACCGCGCATGCTGTGATCGACTGTAGATTTGGTACAGTCGATATGACTTTTGGAAATCGAAAAATGCGTTTGAATGTTTTTACTAACAATTCTAATGTTGTTGGTGTTGATGAGTGTTTTATGCCAGATTTAGTCGATGGATGCAACCCGTATGAGTATGAGGCGGATGGCATAGATATGTGTGTTTGTGATTTTTTTGAACAGGTACATGCTTGTGCACTAAGGGTTGAAGAGGAGAAACAAGATGCTATGGCATTAAAAGAATGTCGACCACCATGGACCCTCAATTTGAAAGCTTACCGGTGGAGATAAATTCGGGTACTAAACCATCACTAGAAGAACCACCAAAGTTGGAGCTCAAAGACTTACCAAGCCATTTGAAGTATGCATTTCTAGGGGATAATGACAATCTACCAGTTATTATTGCCTCTAATATGGAGATTGCACAAGAACAAGCTTTATTGGAAGTCTTTAGAGAAAATAAAGGAGCTATTGGATGGACGATTGCCAATCTTAAAGGAATTAGTCCATCAATCGTCATGCACAAGATTATCACCACCGAAGATGCAAAACCGAAAATAGAAGCTCAACGACGATTGAATCCGAACCTAAGGAAGGTAGTTAAGAAAGAGGTAATTAAATGGTTGGATGCGGGAATTATCTATCCAATTTCGGATAGTGCTTGGGTAAGTCCTACCCAAGTTATGCCTAAGAAGGCCGACATTCAAGTAGTCAAGGATGAAAATAGTGAACAAATTGACACCCTACCGGTTACCGGGTGGCGTGTATGTATTGATTACCACAAATTGAATGCTGCCACTTCTAAAGACCATTTCCCACTACCTTTTATTGACCAAATCATTGAAAAATTGTCGGGTCAAAAATACTATTTCTTTTTGGATGGATATTCGGGTTACAATCAAATAGCAATACACCCGGATGACTAACACATGACCACCTTCACTTGTCCATATGGTACCTTTGCCTTTAGGCAAATACCATTTGGCTTGTGCAATGCACCGGCAACTTTCTAACGATGTATGATGAGCATTTTCTCGGACATGGTTGGAGAGTCGGTAGAAGTTTTTATGGATGACTTTTCAATTTTCAGCACTAGTTTTGAATCCTGTCTCAACGAATTGCAAAAAGTTTTAAAAAGACGTGTTGAGAAAAATTTAGTGCTTAGTTGGGAGAAAAGTCATTTCATGGTGCAAGAGGGATTTGTGTTAGGTCATGTGATTTTGGAGAGGGGTATGGAGGTGGATAAGGAAAAACTAAGGGTAATATCATATTTGCCACCACCGAAATATATTAAAGGTGTAAGGTCATTTTTGGGACATGCAGGATTTTATAGACGTTTCATAAAGGATTTTAGTGTCATTACTAAACCTCTATGTAATTGTTGCTAAAAGATGTCCCATTTGATTTTACTAATGAATGTTTGCAAGCATTCACTGTTTTGAAGGATCACTTGGTAAAAGCTCCTATCTTGCAACCACCGGATTGGTCCAAGCCTTTTGAAATCATGTGTGACGCAAGTGATACTACAATTGGTGCAGTTTTGGGTCAAAGAGGGGATAAAAAGCTGGTGGTCATTTATTATGCAAGCAAGATGTTATCTGAAGCACAACTGAATTACACGACAACTGAAAAGGAGTTATTAGCGGTGGTGTATGCTTTGGATGAGTTTCATTCGTATATTTAGGGGAGCAAAGTGGTTGTATACTCGGATCATAGTGCGGTCCGGTATTTGATGGATAAAAAGGACGCGAAGCCTCGTTTAATCCGGTGGGTGTTGTTGTTACAAGAATTTGATTTATAGATTCAAGACAAAAGGGGAGTGAGAACATAGTGGCTGATCACTTGTTTTGAATCCCGGTGGAAGGGAGTGATGATTTGAGCGAAATAAATGACAGTTTTCCCGATGAGCAGCTACTAGCTGTGTCCACTTTTATTGTACCGTGATATTCCCATTATGTAAATTACTTAGCTACGGTGCCATCCTAAATCATTGGACCACGAAGCGTAGACAACAATTTATGGTCCAAGTGAAGCAATACATTTGGGATGAACCGGACCTTTTCAAGATCAGGCCCGATCAAGTCATTTGGAGTTGCGTGCCCGAAATAGAGGTGCTGGAAATCTTGGCTCAATCCAACTCATACGCTTGCGGAGGTCACTTTAGCGGGCATAAAACAGGCTACCGGGTTCTCTCATGTGGGTTTTATTGGCCCACAATTTTCAAGGATGCATGCGAGTTTGCTAGGAAATGTGTGAATTGTCAAAAGATGGGAAGCATTTCAAAGAGGGACGAGATGCCATTACAACCAATTTTGGTCGTGAAAATATTTGATGTATGGAGCATTGACTTTATGGGTCCCTTCCTGAATTCCAATGGGTTTTTATACATTTTGGTGGCGGTGGACTACGTCTCGAAGTGGATTGAAGCTATTGCAACAAGAACAAATGACCACTCGGTTGTTTTTAAGTTTGTTCAATCTCACATTTTTCCCGTTTTGGTATTCCACGAGTTATTTGTCACACCCCAACCTTGACGGCGGAAACGTCGAGATGTGAGAGTTAAGATCGTTTACAGCCACATAGCGCTATTATTAAATCCAAATATATTATTCATAAGTTTCAAAGGTAACATTACAAACATAAGTCTCAAATAAAGAAATTAACAAGCATAATAAGAAATATAACAAGCTCATTCATTTATTTAACTAGGTCCATTCCTATGTGTGTACAAGCTTCAAAAGTGGCGATCAAACTTGAGTATTTCCTGAAACATGTTAAAAATAAAGGTCAACAATAATGTTGGTGAGATTTCCATAGTTTTCAATATATAAGTATATAAAAGATGACAATTCATGTTGTAAATTAGAGAACAAAGTAACTAGGGATGTAAGACAGAATGCACAATCAAACCTTGACAAAGTTTTACAAGTCTCAAATGTTTACAAGTATATACGATTAGCTAAGTGTACTTGGATCAACCAAGCAGGCTTGTCAGGCCCATAGATCTATGACGTCGCCAGGCTAGCAATAGTTAATGATTGTACATATATTCGACATTACATGGTAGCTACAAGGTTCAACTAACCACAACACACAAGTAAATTGCCATAAGTTTACAAGAATCAAACGTTTACAAGTGCAATATATAATGTAATATGCTTCACCCCAAAGTATGAAAATAGGAAAAAGGGGTATAGAAATACTCATATGGATATAAGCATTACAAGATGATATAAAGGATCAAAAGATAATCCAATGTATTCCTTTACAAGGCACCTAAACATATATTACAAGTTTAAGGTTAATAATAAGATTAACGTTCAAACAGGATTAGGGTTTTGATAGAATTATGGGGGTTTTTAATAAGTAAATACATCTTTATAATTATTTAAAAGTAATTAGAATAACTTATTGATTGATAACAAATTATTATTCTAAACCATTAATCGAATTATATTTTATAAGGATTAATATTTGTAAACATTTTATGAAATTATAAAATATATAATTTCTACCATTATAATGATAAGATTTTAATTAATAATGTCAATTAATATTATAAAGATTTATTGTTTCAAGTCCAATGATTATTTAAATATTTTAAAAGAAAACCATTTAAATATAAAAGTTAAATAATAATTGAAAATAATTATGTCTTTGAAAGTAACATTTGGACCAAATGATTTATAATTTATTATTTGAAACATATGATAATTAATAAGCTAAAGAAGAAAAAAAATAATTTAAATGTGTTATTGAACATGTAATGTTTTAACAAGATAAACATTATTTAAAATCTATCTTATAAGATTTTTAACTAGTTATATAAAATAAAATGTTAGATTATTATAAGAAATATATTTTTAGAAAATCTTTAGTTTATCCTTTTAATTAAACAAAATTTATAAGCTGATTTTTTTATAATTTTTTTAGAACTTTATATATATATATACATATATATATATATATATATATATATATATTAAAGACTGAAAAACATTTTTAAGAAAATAAAATGAGGGTGCCCGGGGTCTAACCCGGGACCTCAAGGTTAGCAAACGTGGATGGAACCGGTAGAACAAGGCTTACAGCCACGGTAAGTCTTCGTTTTTAATTCATAAAAAGCATAAACACAACAGCCCCAATTCTAGATAAACCCAAGAATCAACATCGATTTAATTGAACCCAAAATCGACAACAATTACAGAAATAAGCATGGGGCTTTGACTCCCCATGTTATTTCGAGTATGATTATGTGCTTAATTTACCCGAAAGGAGATAGATTGATGATGAACACTCGATGAACAAGCCGCGGTTTGTCTTGAATCCAAACGATGGACAAACATTGATGAAAATCGAATTAGGTTTGAGGAAAGCTTTGAATGAGGTTCTTAATGCAAAGCCCTCTATCAATTCGGTTTAATAGAGTTTCGAATATGGGTTTTCGTTAAGTTGTAGGGTCGCGAAGAAGAGGGTATTCGAACATGGTGTATGCGTTTGATTCGATTGAAATTGAAAGTTGCAATGTTTTACTAGCAGATAAACGTTTGACGAGGTGGTGTTTATTTGGTTATTATTAACTTGAAACGTTCGAACGGTTCTTTGTTTTTAATAGTTTCGGTTATGAAATCCAATGCACTAGTAACCGTCGTTTTAAGCTCGATTAAATGGTGTTAAAGGTTCAAATCGTGATCTATAATGGTTCGGGGACGGTTTTGAATTTAAAATCGGTGAATACGGATGGTTTGGGGGTGGCCGGAGCCGTGGCCGGAGGCCGGATTCTTCCTGCCAGAATTAAGGGAGTGAAAGGGGGAAAGGGGTTGTTTTTTTAATTACAGCTTTAGTCCCTGAGGTTATGGATTTGTTCAATTGCTACCAAAACTTAAGTATTAGTTTTAATTGATTTACAGTTTTAGCCCCTGAGATTTTAAAGTTTTATTATTTTATGCACAAACATATAGTTACAAGTTTTACAATAATAAAACTTTTACTGTTTGTTTATTTACAAGATTACCTCTAGTATGATGATTATTATTATTATTATTATTATTATTATTATTATTATTATTATTATTATTATTATTATTATTATTATTATTATTATTATTATTATTTCAGCACAAATGAATCCTCATGAGTGTATTAATATCAAACGAACTCTTACAAAAGATAACGACCATTAACAAAAGTTAACTTGAAGAAAATACGGAAGGTTACAGTCTTCCCAACTTTTAAGATTTTCGTCCCGAAATTAAGAATGAAACTTAAACGAACAAAAGAATTATGGGTTTTCGTTAAGTTGCAGGGTCGCGAAGAAGAGGGTATTCGAACATGGTGTATGCGTTTGATTCGATTGAAATTGAAAGTTGCAATGTTTTAGTAGCAGATAAACGTTTGACGAGGTGGTGTTTATTTGGTTATTATTAACTTGAAACGTTCGAACGGTTCTTTGTTTTTAATAGTTTCGGTTATGAAATCCAATGCACTAGTAACCGTCGTTTTAAGCTCGATTAAATGGTGTTAAAGGTTCAAATCGTGATCTATAATGGTTCGGGGACGGTTTTGAATTTAAAATCGGTGAATACGGATGGTTTAGGGGTGGTCGGAGCCGCGGCCGGAGGCCGGATTCTTCCTGCCAGAATTACGGGAGTGAAAGGGGGAAGGGGTTGTTTTTTTAATTACAGCTTTAGTCCCTGAGGTTATGGATTTGTTCAATTGCTACCAAAACTTAAGTATTAGTTTTAATTGATTTACAGTTTTAGCCCCTGAGATTTTAAAGTTTTATTATTTTATGCACAAACATATAGTTACAAGTTTTACAATAATAAAACTTTTACTGTTTTTATTTATTTACAAGATTACCTCTAGTATGATTATTATTATTATTATCATTATTATTATTATTATTATTATTATTATTATTATTATTATTATTATTATTATTATTTCAGCACAAATGAATCTCATGAGTGTATTAATATCAAACGAACTCTTACAAAAGATAACGACCATTAACAAAAGTTAACTTGAAGAAAATACGGAAGGTTACAGTCTTCCCAACTTTTAAGAATTTCGTCCCGAAATTAAGAATGAAACTTAAACGAACAGAAGAATTATGATGCAAGATAAGTGTACTAACGGACTGTGATTAACGTTTGATTACGGGTGAGATGCTTCACTTTGTGAATTATGGAAACTTACCGGATTCTTGACATGATGCATGCAAATTTGAACTCCTCTAGTGGAATGCGAAAGTTATCATTGACAAACTAACTCTTTGAGATTTGACACATGAACTGTTGGAAAACAATGATGAGTTCCTGAGGTATGTTAGACTTATAAGTCACTTTCTCACTACTCTCAAACATCTAGAATGAAATTATGTAATTAGGTGTCGTCTTTAAGTCAATGAAAAAGACCCGTAATTGTATAAAAGTTTGACCAACGGAATTTAAGAATCACAAGGGCCACTATATAAAATGACACAAGCTTAACGCATATCTTGTGAATACGTATTGTTCATTTGATCAAACCTTCAGATTAAGAATGATACGATAGACTGAGGTTTTGAGTTTGGGTTCCCAAAGATGATTAGAGACGTTGCTAACAACAGCAGGTGGATCGATCATCAAAATTAACCATCGATGTTTAACGACACACCACGTTGACTGACTATTTGAGGTAAGTACGAGTCAATTCCTCGAACCGTTATCTCACATGAGTTATGAAATGTGCAAAACTAGTCAATCGATCAATAATGCACCAAACGTCATTATGTCATCAGGAAATACGAGGCAATTTGAACATATCCCAAGCTATGTCCACATCGGAATGAATGTAATAACAAGTCTTGTGAGTCGCAATCAAGATAGAGGTTTAGAGATTTTTGAGATTAGGAGTTAAAAGATTAATCAAAATAACGAGTATTGCATTTTTAATTATGAGTGAGAAATGGAACAGAGATTTCGTTCATCATCGGATCAGAATTTAAATAATTCAGAATATCGATGATAAGGACGATCATAAATAGTTTTCCAGGTACGGCTTGCACACACGGTCCATCAAACCCGTGAACATAACCGTACGTCGGTATAACTAGAAAAACATAACATAGATTTATGATGACTTCGTCTTGTACGAAAGATCATTTTAGGAAAGTTATCACCGTGAAATTAAGTGTTGATGATAACCCGAAGAAAAAATCGATAAGTAAGAAGTAAAAGATTCCATAAAACTAGATAGAAGCGACAAATCAAAACATAACAGCGTGAGAAGAGAAATCGATTTAAAATTTGGATGTTCCAGCCTTGGAGCTAGGGTTTCCCTAAATTGACAACGACCTCTTTTGAGTTCAAGATTCATGCTTTAGCTTGACTGGCTGGAACACTATCATCGATAAATCAGATAACGGTGTTCACCCTTCAAGTTATTACGTGTTTCTTGTCAATTGAAGTCTTAAAACCTTGG
The DNA here is from genome assembly GCA_024085815.1 of Flaveria linearis. Taxonomy (NCBI): domain Eukaryota; kingdom Viridiplantae; phylum Streptophyta; class Magnoliopsida; order Asterales; family Asteraceae; genus Flaveria; species Flaveria linearis. Next base: position 75,835,370 of record CM044005.1, read on the forward strand.
TAAGTTTGAGATCAAGGAATGGGGATAGTCACCAAGACGTGGTTATCACTCCTAGCTTGGTGGTGTATTTCCCGAGGTGTGAATCTTAACTACCAAGCGAGAGTTTGATCCTAACTCATTGTTAAGGATCCACAAGAATAAAACGAGGTAACTTACCATTAAGATAAGGATAAATACTCCTTTCTTAACGGTGAAGTTTTATCGAAACAAAATGTAGCAACATGAAAGATTTCATTAAAGTACAGAATTCACTCCTACTTTGATGAGGTCATTTCATTTGAAGAAAAAGCACATAAATTTAAAAGAGTGAAATTATCATCAGGTATGGATTTCACGCCTATCTTAATGATTGAATTTCATAATAACAAGAAAACAATCGGGAATTGACATTGCTCACCAAAGTACGGGATTCAATCCTATTTTGATGATGTCATTTCATTCGTGAAATACGAGTTCCAAAGGAAAATGATTGAAATCTGTCCTCAAAACAAGGAAATCACCCCGATTCAGAGGATGAGATTTCATAAAACACACAATAAAAAATTAAAAACCATCATTGATGTACGAAATTCACTTTTATTTTAAGGAGGTACTTCCATTGGCGAAATACGGATTTCACAAGAACAAGAAGAAGAAATGGTCACCAAGGTAAGGAATTCACTCGTGTCTTGATGATGCAATTTCATAAGAACAATGATGACGAATGGAAAATCATCACCAAAGTAAGGGGGTCACCCCTGTTTTGATGAGATAGAATTATTTAGGAGATACGAGTGTCCTTAGTCATAAGTTGACTTGCGGACTCTTGCATTGTCTACGATGCAAAACGGTTAGAAGATTTTACAACGCTCGACTTAGCAACGAAGAGAATATCGGCTAGAAATTCAAAAACTTCAAATTACATCAATGTAACATTGACAGGAAAAGAAAATCATGCTTGCTAGAATTAAGGTTAAAGTTCGGGATAACAGAGTTAATTGTGTTAGGTTCTCAAAGCTTGAACGGTTTAAGTCAGGAAAACAAGATCGATGACGGAAACGATTCAACACAACAATGGGATGTAAACGTTTGGTTCAAAATAAAAGGGGAATGCGTTGACTTCTTAAAGTGTTACGTCAAACACAACCTTACGGAAGACACACGTACCTATAAGCGAACACCCATCTCATGAGTTCCAGGTCAAATAAACGAATCCAACGATCGAATCAGATTTATGTGTATACCTTGGCTAGACAAGGTATCCCGAGATGCAGGTATTCCACCTTTCGGCATTGCATGGTTGCAGTTGTGGGACACACTTTAAGTACACCTAAGTAACAATTTAAAGTTTTAAGAACCATTCGGTTTAGATGACCAATATCTTTGCATATATTAAGATCCATGTACACATTGGTCAAGGTGTAAAGATAGCTACATAAGACGCACAACGTATAACGATATTTAATCGTAGGAATTGAGGAGCATAACGAGTTGAATATTAACGAGAACATTCTATAAAATGGGAGTGAGAAGATATTAGAGTTTTGAATGATAAATCAGTCCAAGGAATCAAGGATTTTTGATATTTAAAATACAAATAGGATGGTTCCATTTGGTAACACATTACCATTTGGAAAAGTCGACACGTCGAGGTGAGTTGACCCAATTGCCTTAGAAACTTGTTTATGTTGACCATAGTTTATCACTCATCCCAGAAATCCCCAAGTAAGCATAACTGGTCTCGCAATGAGATTTATACGATATGCTTGCCTTAGCCCCAAGGCCTTTTGCCAGGAAATCCAGAATACAGGTGTCTATGGTCACACAAATTTCTTAGGTTCATGAAATCAAAACCTTGATAAGATTTTCATAGATTAGACGTAGAGTCTAAGGAATTAAACCCATGATAATAAGTGTAGATTCCACATGTCGTCAAGGATAAGTTTAGGAAAGTTTCATTCGTCGGGGAGAATCAAAGAGCCAAAGATAAGTCTAGGGAAGACAAGTAACAAAATTTAAGCATACATAAGGCAATCCTATGCTAAGGCATCAAGTTGTACATAAGAAGGCATAGCATTATGTAGCATGTAAACCATATATCTTTACAAGAATTGAAATATGATTCTACAAGGTTCATGCATACGCTATAGTCTAGGTCACCATTTCTAATAACCTAGATCCCTATAGTTATGGGCTCTGATACCAATCTGTCACACCCCAACCTTGACGGCGGAAACGTCGAGATGTGAGAGTTAAGATCGTTCACAGCCACATAACGCTATTATTAAATACAAATATATTATTCATAAGTTTCAAAGGTAACATTACAAGCATAAGTCTCAATTAAAAAATTAACAAGCATAATAAGAAATATAACAAGCTCATTCATTTATTTAACTAGGTCCATTCCTATATGTGTACAAGCTTCAAAAGTGACGATCAAACTTGAGTATTTCCTAAATATGTTAAAAATAAAGGTCAACAATAATGTTGGTGAGATTTTCATAGTTTTCAATACAAACGTATATAAAAGATGGCAATTCATGTTGTAAATTAGAGAACAAAGTAACTAGGGATGTAAGACAGAATGCACAATCAAACCTTGACAAAGTTTTACAAGTCTCAAACGTTTACAAGTATATACGATTAGCTAAGTGTACTTGGATCAACCAAGCAGGCTTGTCAGGCCCATAGATCTATGACGTCACCAGGCTAGCAATAGTTAATGATTGTACATATATTCGACATTACATGGTAGCTATAAGGTTCAACTAACCACAACACATAAGTAAATTGCCATAAGTTTACAAGAATCAAACGTTTACGAGTGCAATGGTTATAATGTAACACGTTTCACCCCAAAGTGTGAAAATAGGAAAAAGGGGTATAGAAATACTCACATGGATATAAGCATTACAAGATGATATAAAGGATCAAAAGATAATCCAATGTATTCCTTTACAATGCACCTAAATATATATAACGAGTTTAAGGTTAATAATAAGATTAACGTTCAAACAGGGATTAGGGTTTTGATAGAATTATGGGGGTTTTTAATAAGTAAATACATCTTTATAATTATTTAAAAGTAATTAGAATAACTTATTGATTGATAACAAATTATTATTCTAAACCATTAATCGAAGTATATTTTATAAGGATTAATATTTGTAAACATTTTGTGAAATTATAAAATATATAATTTCTACCATTATCATGATAAGGTTTTAATTAATAATGTTAATTAATATTATAAAGATTTATTGTTTCAAGTCCAATGATTATTTAATTATTTTAAAAGAAAACAATTTAAATATAAAAGTTAAATAATAATTGAAAATAATTATGTCTTTAAAAGTAACATTTGGACCAAATGATTTATTATTTTGTAACACCCCGAAATTTCCCGAAACAAGCTATTTAATAATAATAGGCTTTTAAGGGTTAATTTAAGAAATAAAGGGGTAAATTAGTGGGCTATGGATAAAATTAGTCTTAATGGGCTAGACTTGATGGGTTAAAGGGCCCTAATCAGCCCTTAAACATGCATGAACAGCTCCATCTTCACCATTTCAAACCCTAGCCACCAAATTCATAGAGAGAGAAAGTAGAGAGAGAAAGTGGAGAAACTTGAGATTTGGAGCTTGGAAGTTGGAAAGATTGAAGTTCTGGGGGATTTGAACATTAAATCTGAAGAAAAGGGCAACAAAACAGGGTAAGAATCGACCTCTAAGGCCTTCTGTAGATCAAACCCGGATTCTAGGGTTTTGGAGTTTTGAAAAGTTCAAAGAAACACATAAAGTCAAATTTTTAAGTATGAAAACGTGTAAAAAGCTTAGATTTGGTTTCATGGAAGGTAAACCAAGGATTTGGACGTAAAAAGTTAAGATTTTGGGTCAAAAACGGGCTGGTTCTTAGTTTATAGTCATCCAGCGAAACTGGAGCCCGATCCAGCGAAACTGAGTATTCATCTAGCGAAACTGCTTAGTTATCCAGCGAAACTAAGGGGTTTCCAGCGAAACTACAGTTTCACTATAGCGAAACCGCACTTTCGCTGGAAAGTTCGTTAGGTACTTAGGCTGACCATAGACATTGCGAAGCTAGGAAATTCCAACGAAAGTTGGGCGCTCAAGGCGGCGAACCTGTCTAGCGAAACTAGAAGAAGTGCTGCCCAGCGAAACTGCAGGCGAAACTGTAGTTTCGCTGCAGCGAAACTGTGGGCGAAACTATGAAGAAAATGACGTTTTTGCATGTTAACTTTCGTGCAGCTAGAGTATTCAGGCTATAGCCTAAGTGACTTAGAATTTAAGCTACTTGGACGAGTTCAGGTGAGTTCTAGATCCCCTATTTTATATATGTTTTAAATGTTTTGGGGCGGTGTGCATACTAAATGTATATCTTTATTAACAGTTCTTTTAAAGTAAAGTTTTATACTCTATATTATACGGAATAGGGTTCTTCTAAGGAATCGATGACGTGTTTTCCTTATTGGGATAGAATCTTTATAGTGATGAATTGCCTTGTAGCGTGTTGAGTTATATTATGTATAACTTAAATCAGAAAGTGGAACGTAAATAAAGGTTATGAGGCCCATAAAATGTACCTTGATAAAGTGATAAAGTAAAGTCTTGCAAGCAATTGATAAAGGAGGGTTGCATTCGTTGTACCCTCACCGGTGATAAAGTGATAAAGTATGCTCGAACAGGCAGGTCAGTAAGTCCTAAATTGGCATGACAATAATGGCCTGATCGGGTACGACAGTAAGTCCTTAATTGGCATGTCGGTAAAGTCCTAGGCGAGCCTAGGCACCGATAGTGACAGAGAATTGACAGATAAAGAAGAGTAATAAATAACAATAAATGATAAAGTATCGATAAAGTGATAGTCTGTGTGTATTTATATTTTGATAGACAATGATTATTTGCAACTGATAAAGCTAACATCTTTTACAAAAGTTATTTTCAAAGTAAACCTAGAATTCACTCAGCGAAGCTAACTTTTGTATGTATATCAGTTGACCGGTAAGAGTTAGAGCTAGGGGATAGAGGCATGGGACTGAAGCTTCTTGGCACTAGAAGACTAGCATCCCTGATGGAGAATTGTTTAAAAGGACTTTTGAATAGTTGAATGTGTAAAGACAATGATTTTACTTTAATTTATCTACATTGTAAAGAATTGAGATCACCGTATTTTCCGCTGCGATGGTTATTTATACATATATGAGTAAATGTTTGTTTTAAATCTATGTTTTGCTGTGAATGACCAACTGTGAGGCTTCCCTGAGAAAGGTAGGCCTTACAAGTTGGTATCAGAGCCAATGTTTAAGAGATTTGGGAAAACTATTTTTATAAACCTAAACTTAAACAGATAATGGGACCAAGTGTCAAGGATGCCAGTCCAAGAAGCTCCATGCCAAGAGGTAACCAGTATGTTGTAGGTATTATTCTGATGGGCAATGCCTTCCTATTTAAGTTAGAGCCGAGGTAGAGTATGACAAAGTTATCTGTGACACCTATCTGAATTTATGTGACTTATACGTGCATAGAATAGGTATAGTAGGTTCTAGTGTTAGTGTGGTTCAGGATAGGAAAGTTTATGGCACGAGGAGTTCTGTAAGTAGTTAATCACAACTAGCCACTGTTGTTAAAAATTTACAAAACTTGTCGTGAACTGAACTTGCCTTGACAGACCATATTAACATTCTGAATCTTATAGGAAATAGAAAGAATGGAACCAAAGAAAGAAGTTCCAACCATGGTCACCCAAAGAAGCACTAGGGGAAGGCCCCTGACTAAGGCATAGGAAACTGCAAGTGCAACTGTGAAGCCAACGAAAAGGTCAACCAGGAAGCCGGTTGAGGAACCGGTTAAGGAGGAGGAGATTGAGTTAGAAGTGGGAGCCGGGTGGCCCACTACGGACCAGGCAAAACTGAAGGAGACAGTGAAGGAAGCTATTGCCCAAGAGGTGCATCAGGTCCTCTCTGGAGTGATGCCCGCTTTGCTTGCGGAATTTGTGGAGCAGGTTAAGGGCGATAGTAAAAAGAGTGCGGCTTCAGAGAAGGTTGACAAGAAGGGAGCGGTCAAGGCTGAGGAGATGAGCAACGAGGAAGATCGTCTGGGTAACCATGACGGTCCCGAGGTGGAAGAGAGGGCGAAGGGGTGCAGCTACGGGGATTTTCAGAGGTGTAGGCCCCCAACGTTTGACGGTACTGGTAACGCTGCCACTGCCCAGTGTTGGATCAGGGAAATGGAGGCCGTACTGAAGATCAGTGAGTACCGTGAAAACCAAAAGGTGAAGTTTGCTTCCCATTCTCTTTTGGATCCAGCACTGTGTTGGTGGGATAACATTGCTGAGTCTTACGGAGAGGATGCTATCGAGAGGATGAAATGGCCGGAGATGAAGAGGTTGGTGATAGAGGAGTACTGCCCGGAAAGGGAGCTCGATAAGATTGAGCAAGAGTTTGTGAGTTTGGAGGCTGGAAATATGACTCACTAGGAGTACACTATAAAATTCAATGAAATGGCACGTCTGGTGCCTGACTTGGTGACTCCCGAATCCAAGAGGATCAAGAGGTATATACAAGGGTTGCCTCTGGACATTCATAGGGATATGGTCACTGCCCGACCTAGTACTTTTAGGTCAGTAGTGGACCTCAGTGGAATACGATCACCGCAGGCCTGTGACAGTGGGTGAGACAAGGAAAGTGTGGAATAATAACGGGAAAAGGTATGGAGGTGGTAACTACCAACCGGGAAACAAGAAAACGAGGGTGGATGCAAAACAAGCGATCATGAAGGGGGTAGAAGAAGTTAAGGAATGTGGGAAGTGCGGGAGGAGGCATCCCGGAGAATGCCGAATGGGTAGCCCTGGGTGCTACCGGTGTGGGAAGGCTGGTCACTTGGCGAGAGAGTGCCCGAAAGTGGACAAGTGCTTCAACTGCCACGAGTCGGGGCACCGCAGCAATGATTGCAAGAAAGCTAAGGCGGGAGGCTCGGGAACAAGCAGGGAGGATGACAAAGAGGATGATGGAAGGCCCAAGGTCAAGGCAAGGGATTTCACCATGAACAAGAAGGAAGCAAGGAAGGACCCGGACGTAGTGTCAGGTACGTTCCTTGTCAATGATGTTTGCACCTCCATATTATTTGATAGTGGTGCCAGTAAGAGTTTTGCATCTATACCCTTCTGTGCTACACTAGATGTCCAAGCTAAGGAAATAGATGATGCCTTCGAGGTAGAAACGGCCGATGGTAAGTCCATTAGAATAGTCAGAGTGATAGAGGATTGCCGCATTAAACTAGGAGGTCATTACTTTCCCGCACAATGGTTTGCCATGCCCTTAGGAGGTTTCGATGTCATACTAGGGATGGATTGGTTAGCTGCCCACGATGCTAACATAGTATGCCAGTAAAAGATGACCCGATTAACGGCTCCAGATGGTAGTCCAGTTACGATCTACGGTGATAATGATTGCAAGGTTCCAAGGATCATTTCCATGATCAAGGCAGAGAAATGTATGAGGCGAGGGTGCGGAGCTTATCTAGCGTATGTCAAGGATGTTAAAGATAAAGTGAAAGAGTTTTCTGATGTACCAATGGTACAGGACTTTCCTGACGTATTCCCGGAGGATCTGCCCGGAGTACCACCGGATAGGGAGATAGAGTTTCAGATTGATTTACTGTCAGGAGCCCAGCCCATTGCCAAAGCACCCTACCGCCTAGCTCCGTCCGAGATGAAGGAGCTCATGTCACAACTGCAGGAACTCCTTGACAAAGGATTCATTAGGCCCAGCATTTCTCCATGGGGCGCTCCAGTGTTGTTTGTAAAGAATAAGGACGGTAGCTTGAGGATGTGTATAGATTATAGGGAGTTGAATAAGCTGACCGTGAAGAATCGATACCCTCTACCCCGGATAGACGATCTGTTCGATCAGTTGCAAGGGGCAAGCTGGTTCTCCCGAATAGATCTCCGATCCGGATATCACCAACTGAAGGTAAGGGAGCAAGATATCCCAAAGACGGCCTTCCAAACGCGCTATGGCCACTACGAGTTTCTGGTTATGTCTTTCGGGCTAACCAATGCTCCTGCGGCATTCATGGACTTAATGAATCGTGTGTGCCGCCCGATGCTGGACAGATCGGTGATAGTCTTCATTGACGATATCTTGATATACTCGAAGAACGAAGGAGACCACGCTTGTCATATTAAGGAGGTGTTAGAAACTTTACGAAGGGAGAAACTGTATGCGAAGTTCTCTAAATGTGCCTTCTGGCTACGGGAGGTACAGTTTTTAGGGCACATTATTAATTCCGAGGGAGTTATGGTTGATCCCGCAAAAGTTGAAGCGGTTACGCAATGGAATTCTCCAAAGACGCCATCCGAAATTCGTAGTTTCTTGGGATTGGCTTGCTATTATAGAAGGTTCATCAAAGATTTCTCAAAGATAGCTTCCCCATTAACAAGGTTAACGAGGAAGAACGTGGTGTTCGACTGGGGAAAAGAACAGGAAGAGGCATTTTAGGAGTTGAAGAATAGACTAACCGAAGCTCCTGTGCTAACCCTACCGGAGGGAGATGAAGACCTAACGGTATACTCCGATGCTTCTTACTGCGAGTTAGGCTGTGTGTTGATGCAAAGAGGAAAGGTTATAGCTTACGCATCCAGACAGTTAAAGGACACGGAGGTTAACTACCCGGTTCATGATTTGGAACTTGCCGCAGTAGTGTTCGCATTGAAGATCTGGAGACACTATTTGTATAGAACTAAGTGCGCCATATTTACCGACCACAAAAGTCTGAAATATTTCTTTGAGCAGAAGGACCTAAATATGAGATAGAGGAGGTGGTTGGAGTTGATAAAGGATTACGACTATGAAATCCATTATCACCCGGGTAAGGCGAACGTGGTAGCCGATGCCCTAAGCCGAAAGGAAGGATATGAACCGATCCGGGTGAAGGCGTGCCAACTAGTAGTGACCCCAGATGTTATGAGGATGATAAGCAAAGCTCAAACGGACGCTTTAAAAGAGCAGCAAGTCAATAAGGAAAGGATGGTGGGAAAAGTGGATGAATTGGTAGAGAACACCTTGGGTGTTAAGACCTTCCATGGAAGGATATGGGTTCCGAAGCATGGTGACTTGCGGGAAAAGATTATGGATGAAGCGCACAAGACCCGCTACTCAATTCACCCAGGCGCAAATAAGATGTACCACGATTTGAAGAAAGATTATTGGTGGCCCGGGATGAAGAGAGATGTGGTTGCGTATGTAAATAAATGTCTCACGTGCCTACAGGTGAAGGCTGAGCACCAAAGACCTTATGGTTATGTTCAGCCATTAGAAGTACCAGAATGGAAGTGGGAACATGTTACCATGGACTTCATCACCAAACTACCCCGCACGACAAAAGGCCACGACGCGATATGGGTGATAGTTGACAGACTAACTAAGAGTGCGCATTTCCTTCCAATCAAGGAAGCAATTAGTTCAGAAAAGCTTGCTGAACTGTTTATCCGAGAAATCGTGGCACGGCATGGTATGCCTGTATCGATTTTTTCAGATAGAGATACGCGGTTCACCTCGAAGTTTTGGAAAAGGTTCAACGAAGAAATGGGCGCGAGGTTGCATGTTAGTACCGCATACCACCCACAGACCGATGGGCAATCGGAAAGAACGATCCAGACACCAGAAGATATGCTTCGGGCATGCGTCATCGAATTTGGCGGTAATTGGGATGATCATCTGCCACTAGCAGAGTTCTCCTATAACAACAGCTACCACGCCAGTATTAAGATGCCCCCATATGAGTTATTGTACGGTCGACGGTGCAGAACTCCTATTTGTTGGGGTGATATCGGAAAGAAGGAGCTAGGAAGCCTAGAGGTTGTGGAAGCCACAACGGAAAAGCTTGAGAAAATCAAGGAGTATATGAAGGCTGCAAAGGATAGACAAAAGTCATACGCCGATAGAAGAAGGAGACCAATAGAATTTAGCGTGGGTGACATGGTAATGTTAAAAGTGTCGCCATGGAAGGGGATTATCCGATTTAGGAAGAGGGGGAAACTGAGTCCCAGGTTTATTGGACCATTTAAGGTACTAGCATGAGTTGGGGATGTAGCCTACAGGCTAGACCTTCCAGAAGAATTAAGTGGGATTCACCCTACCTTTCATGTGTCGCACTTGAGGAAATGTTTAGCACCGGACGAGGTAGTCGTGCCTCTAGATGACATCGAAGTGGACGAGAAACTAAACTATGTAGAACAACCAGTGGCTATACTGGACCGGAAGGAGAAACAATTGAGAAATAAAGTAGTCAAGCAAGTCAAAGTGCAATGGAAACACCGAAAGGGGTCGGATGCCACCTTGGAATCCGAGGAGGAAATGAGACGCCAATACCCCAATCTGTTTAATGACGAAGCAGGTTTCGAGGACGAAACCTAAATAAGGGGGGAGACTTGTAACACCCCGAAATTTCCCGAAACAAGCTATTTAATAAAAATGGGCTTTTAAGGGTTAATTTAAGAAATAAAGGGGTAAATTAGTGGGCTATGGATAAAATTAGTCTTAATGGGCTAGACTTGATGGGTTTAAGGGCCCTAATCAGCCCTTAAACATGCATGAACAGCTCCATCTTTACCATTTCAAACCCTAGCCACCAAATTCGTAGAGAGAGAAAGTAGAGAGAGAAAGTGGAGAAACTTGAGATTTAGAGCTTGGAAGTTGGAAAGATTGAAGTTCTGGGGGATTTGAACATCAAATCTGAAGAAAAGGGCAACAAAACAAGGTAAGAATCGACCTCTAAGGCCTTCTATAGATCAAACCCGGATTCTAGGGTTTTGGGGTTTTGAAAAGTTCAAATAAACAAATAAATGTCAAATTTTTACGTATGAAAACGTGTAAAAATCTTAGATTTGGTTTCATGGAAGGTAAACCAAGGATTTGGACGTAAAAAGTTAAGATTTTGGGTCAAAAACGGGCTGGTTCTTAGTTTATACTCATCCAGCGAAACTGGAGCCCGATCCAGCGAAACTGAGTATTCATCCAGCGAAACTGCTTAGTTATCCAGCGAAACTAAGGGGTTTCCAGCGAAACTACAGTTTCGCTACAGCGAAACTGCACTTTCGCTGGAAAGTTCGCTAAGTACTTAGGCTGACCATAGACATTGCGAAGCTAGGAAATTCCAACGAAAGTTGGGCGCTCAAGGCAGCGAATCTGTCTAGCGAAACTAGTGGAAGTGCTGCCCAGCGAAACTACAGGCGAAACTGTTGTTTCACTGCAGCGAAACTGTAGGCGAAACTGTAGTTTCGCTGCAGCGAAACTGTGGGCGAAACTATGAAGAAAATGACGTTTTTGCATGTTAACTTTCGTGCAGCTAGAGTATTCAGGCTATAGCCTAAGTGACTTAGAATTTAAGCTACTTGGATGAGTTCAGGTGAGTTCTAGATCCCCTATTTTATACATGTTTTAAATGTTTTAGGGCGGTGTGCATACTAAATGTATATCTTTATTAACAGCTCTTTTAAAGTAAAGTTTTATACTCTATATTATATGGAATAGGGTTCTTCTAAGGAATCGATGACGTGTTTTCCTTATTGGGATAGAATCTTTATAGTGATGAATTACCTTGTAGCGTGTTAAGTTATATTATGTATAACTTAAATCAGAAAGTCGAACGTAAATAAAGGTTATGAGGCCCATAACATGTACCTTGATAAAGTGATAAATTAAAGTCTTGCAAGCAATTGATAAAGGAGGGTTGCATTCATTGTACCCTCACCAGTGATAAAGTGATAAAGTATGCTCGAACAGGCAGGTCAGTAAGTCCTAAATTGGCATGACAATAATAGCCTGATCGGGTATGACAGTAAGTCCTTAATTGGCATGTCGGTAAAGTCCTAGGCGAGCCTAGGAACCGATAATGACAGAGAATTGACGGATAAAGAAGAGTAATAAATAACAATAAATGATAAAGTATTGATAAAGTGATAGTCTGTGTGTATTTATATTTTGATAGACAATGATTATTTGCAACTGATAAAGCTAACATCTTTTACAAATGTTATTTTCAAAGTAAACCTAGAATTCACTCAGCGAATCTGACTTTTGTATGCATATCAGTTGACAGGTAAGAGTTAGAGCTAGGGGATAGAGGCATGGGACTGAAGCTTCTTGGCACTAGAAGACTGGCATCCCTGATGGAGAATTGTTTAAAAGGACTTTTGAATAGTTGAATGTGTAAAGACAATGATTTTACTTTAATTTATCTACATTGTAAAGAATTGAAATCACCGTATTTTCCGCTGCGATGGTTATTTATACATATATGAGTAAATGTTTGTTTTAAATCTATGTTTTGCAGTGAATGATCAACTGTGAGACTTCCCTGAGAAAGGTGGGCCTTACATATTTATTATTTGAAACATATAATAATTAATAAGCTAAAGAAGAAAAAATAATAATTTAAATGTGTTATTGAACATGTAATGTTTTAACAAGATAAACATTATTTAAAGTCTATCTTATAAGATTTTTAACTAGTTATATAAAATAAAATGTTAGATTATTATAGGAAATATATTTTCAGAAAATCATTAGTTTATCCTTTAAATTAAACAAAATTTATAAGCTGGTTTTTTTATAATTTTTTTAGAATTATATATATATATATATATATATATATATATATATATATATATATTTAAAAGACTGAAAAACATTTTTAAAAAAATAAAATGAGGGTGCCCAGGGTCGAACCCGGGACCTCAAGGTTAGCAAACGTGGATGGAACCGGTAGAACAAGGCTTACAGCCGCGGTAAGTCTTCGTTTTTAATTCTTAAAAAGCATAAACACAACAGCCCCAATTCTAGATAAACCCTAGAATCAACATCGATTCAATTGAACCCAAAATCGACAACAATTATAGAAATAAGCATGGGGCTTTGACTCCCCATGTTATTTCGAGTATGATTATGTGCTTAATTTACCCGAAGGGAGATAGATTAATGATGAACACTCGATGAACAAGCCGCGGTTTGCCTTGAATCCAAACAATGGACAAACATTGATGAAAATCGAATTAAGTTCGAGGAAAGCTTCGAATGAGGTTCTTAATGCAAAGCCCTCTATCAATTCGGTTTAATAGAGTTTCGAATATGGGTTTTCGTTAAGTTGCAGGTTCGCGAAGAAGAGGGTATTCGAACATGGTGTATGCGTTTGGTTCGATTGAAATTGAAAGTTGCAATGTTTTAGTAGCAGATAAACGTTTGATGAGGTGGTGTTAATTTGGTTATTATTAACTTGAAACGTTCGAACGGTTCTTTGTTTTTAATAGTTTCGGTTATGAAATCGAATGCCCTAGTAACCTTTGTTTTAAGCCCGATTAAATGGTGTTCAAGGTTCGAATCATGATCTATAACGGTTCGGGGACGGTTTTGAATTTAAAATCGGTGAATACAGATGGTTTGGGGGTGGCCGGAGCCGCGGCCGGAGGCCGGATTCTCCCCGCCGGAATTACGGGAGTGAAAGGGGGAAAGGGTTTTTTTTTAATTACAGCTTTAGTCCCTGAGGTTAAGGATTTGTTCAATTGCTACCAAAACTTAAGTATTAGTTTTAATTAAATTATAGTTTTAGCCCCTGAGATTTTAAAGTTTTATTATTTTATGCACAAACATATAGTTACAAGTTTTACAATAATAAAACTTTTACTGTTTTTATTTATTTACAAGATCACCTCTAGTATGATTATTATTATTATCATTAACATTATTATTATTATTATTATTATTATTATTATTATTATTATTATTATTATTATTATTATTATTATTATTATTAATATTATTATTATTATTTCAGCACAAATGAATCCTCATGAGTGTATTAATATCAAACGAACTCTTACAAAAGATAACGACCATTAACAAAAGTTAACTTGAAGAAAATACGGAAGGTTACATTATTATTAGTGATGGCGGTTTGCATTTCAAGAACTTTAATTTTAGGAAATTGTTGAAGCGGTATAGCCCACAAACAACAAGAGGTGAATGGCCATCGGTTAAAGCCATACTTGGAGGGGAATGACATCAACAATTTGGAGCTTGACAAGGCGGGCTACATCCTACGCCTGGTAGTTGATGAACAAACATGAGAGGCCCAGGTTTGGTAGGTAAATAGTTAGTATTCGCTTGAAGCTCGTGTTTGAAACAAGTGTGGGGACGTTCAGGTTACGAATAGTTCTAGCATTGTGTTGAGGACAACACGAGACTTTCGAGGGGGTAGGGTTGTTTAGAAAAAAAACTAAAAAATAAAAAGAAAAACGCGTGAAAATTGAAATTTTTGGAAAATGGGAATGCCCAGTGCCTACCGTAATTTACGGTAGGCACCGTAAATTACGATAGTTATTGAAATTTTTTTATTTGTTACGGCGAAACGCTACTGTATTACGGTGGAGATTTGCTGTCAGATGCTACCGTACTTTACGGTGGCTACCGTAAGTTACGGTAGTCTTGGCGATTGAAAGGACGCAGCAGGAAGTTGTTTAAAAAAATAATAATAGTAATAACTTCAACTTACGGGAACATATCCATGAACCACTTGATTTTCTTTACCTTATCTCTTCCAAATACATAACCTATCTCTTTCAATTGCCCCACAGAATGTAAGAAAACTCCATAACACTCAAACCTTCAATTCTTCATATTTTCTTCAATTCTTGGCCAAATTAAGTGAATTTTGGGTCTATTTTGACTGAAATTTCATGTACTTGCCAATTTTGAGAAGCGATTTGGGGGAAAACATCATTTTCGGGTCCGATTTACAAACCCTAGAACCGAATTTGTTGGGGGGTTTCGAAGTTCTTGAGTTTCTTGTGTTCTATAATCGTCAAACTAAGGTATGTGATGTTTATTTGTAAGTTTTGATGATGCATTGTGAAGATGAAAGTTATTTTTGCTACTTGTTCACACACACTTGCTTGTTCTTAGATTTTATCATCAAAAAAAATTGTTGCTTGAACATTGTTATGGTTGTAGATGTAGGATTGATGTTAAAGTTGTGAACTTGCGGGAACCTCTACATTGTAGAGGCACCATGCCCAATTTTTTTTTTTGAAAATGACTTATGAATTTTTGTGTTCACAAGCACCTACAACTATAGTAACAAGCAAGTGTGGGGATGCTTTGGAGAAAAGGGACTGATTTTGTGTTTGGTTGTGTTGGATCTAGATTGTATAGGACTAGATCATTTTTGTATAGGCTTAATACTTGAATCAAGTCTTGTAATTAACACTTGTAATAGTCAATATATATTTATATATGTGCATTGAATTTATAGGTTAACCCCGTTATATATATATGTGTGTTGATTTGTGACTTGACAGGAGAGAATATACTTGGATGAATTTCCTGAAATTGACAAAGTGTAGGAAACATCTACGGATGAACATTATTGTTAATCCGTAGATATGTTTCTTACAAGACCAAATGACCAAGTGAATGTTCCTGCGGATGATCAAGATACATGAAGTGAAGACTCCTACGGAAGAAGGATTTCCTACGGAAGAACAACTCTTCTACGGATGACCAAGTCATCTACGGAAGAATAAAAGTTCTGCGGACGACAAGATTGCTGCGGAAGAACATTATACTTGTGCGATTGCAAATACCAAGAAGTCAAACAAGTCAACACAATCAATAACAAATCCCGAGAGATCCGGTGTTTCCTTAGCCGACTCAAATCATCTATAAATACGAGTCCTAGGTTTCACATCTCGGGGTACACAATCAATCAATATTACGGCTGTCGAGTTACATCATTGTGCAACCCTAACCGCCGTCACATCAACATCAACATTATTCGATACACTGAATTCGATTGTTCATAGTTAATCATTATTATTCTTTTGTAATCATTACATTACATTTAATGAAATACGTTTGAATAATTATTGATTTTGCATTTATTGTGTTTCTGTGGTTGTGTTCATCATTAATCATTAAACCAATTAAACGTCAATTAGTGATAATTCCGCGATCATTAAATTGATTTATTTTAATACTGATAATTCCTGAATTGAGATCCTTGGATTCACAGGTGGTATCAGAGCGTTGGTGCTCATTGATCTAGATCAATTGATCTATCAGTATTAAAATTGTTTAATTGATTTTCAAACAATTAAATCAATGACTTGTCATTCAGCAAGCATTCTCTCATTGCTTGTTTGATTTAGATCTATATTCAAATCCATTGAATACTAGATCTGCGTCTTTGATAGATTTGTCAATTTAAGCATTTAAGTTTTGAATCATCCTTTTGCATTAAACATGAGTACTTTTGGTGGAGGATCTTATCAACCACCAAAGTTGGAAACCAAAGCTGATTTTAAATCCTGGAAGATCAAGTTCAGGAATCATGTGAACTACACAGATTCTGACTTGTGGGAGTCCATCACTCAAGGTCCTTATATTCCACCCACTCTTGGGCCGGACTATAATGACAAGAATCAGCCAATCAGCACTAAGGACTTACCACCTGATGATGTCAAGAAGGTCAAAGTCGATATTAAAGCATACAGCTTGCTTAGTATGGCTTTGCCAGAAGAAATCTTGATCAGGTGTGAGAATTACAAGACAGCAAATTCCCTGTGGAAGATACTTCACACTCTCTGTGAAGGGAGTGATGAGATCCGAAGCATAAGGAAAGACACCCTTAGATCACAATATGAAACTTTTTATCATATTGAGGGTGAGTCAATTCCTCAGCAACTCCATAGATTTATGCAACTTGTTACTGAGATGAACATCTTGGAGTTAAAATATACCACTGAGGAACTGAACAAGAAGATGCTCCACACTTTGCCTGAAAGTTGGAAGCAAACAGTCTCCATGTTCAAGAACACCATAGATCTCAAGACAACTGGTCTAGATACATTGGTTGCTAAAGTTGAAGCACTTGAACTGGATGAACAATCAAGAAACAAGAGTGTGAGAACTCATGTCTCACCTTATCACTTCAAGGAAACCAAAAATGCTGGAAGTGCATTTATCTCTAATAATGAAGGTGATAACTCTTGTACTTTGAGTGATGATGAAGAGGAAGTAAGTTTTTATGCATCCAAACCCACTAAGAAATCATCTCAAAGTAAAAATCAAAAGGAGAAGGGAAAATCTGCAGAGAAAAGAGAGACATCAGCAACGGCAAACTCAGAACCAATAATTGTGATATTGGATTCTGAAGAACAAAAAGCAGCCTTTGCAGCTTTTAGTTCAAGCTTTCAAGCATATCTTGGAAGTTCCCTTACATCAGCAAACATCTGTCAGCAAGATTTGGAGGAACTCCCTCCTGATGTAGTAGAAGAGATGGATCTACAATGGCAGATGGCAATGATTGCTTACAGAGCCAAGCAATATCTACGGAGAAATAAAAATCTGGCAGCAGCAAGCAAAACATCGAAGATTGGTGTTGATAAGTCAAAAGTTAGATGTTTCAAGTGCAATCTCTATGGTCACTTCTCTAGAGAATGCAACCAACAATCATCTCCGCAGTATCAGCAGCAGCAGCAACAAAATCAGCAGCAACAACAATATCAGAATCAGCAGTCAAACTCTCTAAGATCTCTACAACGACAACCTCAGCTAACATCCCCACCAGCCACAAATACATCAGCAGGACCAAGCAACTCTAAGGAGTCAGGGCTGATCATACTTCAGGATGGAACATGTGACTGGAGTTTGTATGAGAAGGAAGTGATGGAGGAGAATCAAGCATTAATGGCGCATATGGAAAACAAGGTTCCTCCTATGGCCAGAGAGGTAAAAGACAGGTTATGTTCATCAACATGTGTTGAGGAAGTTGAACGATATAGAGTCCATGCTCAACAATTGGCTGATAAAGTAAAGGAAACTATAATTTTGAATGAATCACACTTAAGAGAACAAAAATTATACCAAATCAAAATCAGTTCTTTACAAAAAGATTTAGAAAAATATGTTTCTGAAAACTATAGTCTAAAAGCCCAAGTTGAGCACCTGACCACTTCCTTAACAAAATCCATGGCTGATCATGCATCCACTGAAGTGAAACTTTAGAAGTTTCAATTATCATCTCAGCAATATGAGAAGTTGCTAAACTCTCATATTGAATCAAAGAACAGGTATGGGTTGGGTTATAATGCTGTTGCACCACCTATTAATGATAACTACACACCTTTACCTGAAACAATGACTAATAATTTGTCAAATCATTTTGTGCAAAGCACCAAAATTGACATAAAAAATAGTCAAATAAACAATAATGAAACTGAGATGAGTGAAACTGAATCTACTGAATCAGAATCACTTAAACATAATGAATCAGAATTTGATAAATATGATGACCTGGATGATTCTGATGAACATGATGCTGATCAACTGAACATTGGTAAGAATGTTCAAGTTGAAACTGGTCTTCCACGATTTCTTGAAGAATCAAAGTTGCAGTACCCTCCAAAGCAACAAAACATGCTGAAGACTATTTGCAAGAGGATTGTTGAACTGAATGAAGGATTACAAGAACTGAATCTTCATAAGATTGATAGCTGCTGATCAAGTACTGAAGTACCTTTGTCATCTTCAGATAAAGGTAAGAAACAAAAAACAAACAAGAATCCTCGAAAAGCATATACTGAGGAATCCGTAGAACATCTGCGGAAAAAGAAAACAGAAGAATCCGTAGAACATCTACGGAAAAAGAAATCTGGAGAATCCGTAGAACAAGTGCGGAAAGCAAAAATTGACAAGTCCGTAGATCATCTGCGGAAGGCAAAATCTATACGCAGAAAAGTAACAGAAGAAACTAAATCTACGGACGAGGTCAAACGGATGCCAACAACCTTGCACAGAAAAAGAAATCATCTGATGCTTCAGCAAGTGAGAAAAAGAACAACAAAAAGAAGGCTGAACCCGAAGAAACTTCAGAAAAATATTGCAAATGGTGTGATATGAAGAATCACAACACTAATGAATGCTATTTCAGCAGCTACTGTTCCATTTGCAATATGAACAATCACATGACTGATAATTGTTTCTTCAACAAACACTGTGCCATATGTGACAAAAATAACCATTCCACTCAGGAATGTTATTTTAATAAGAAGAACAAGAAAAAGAGCAAAAAGAAGTCACAAGGTGCATCATCCGACTCAGATTCTCAATCTTTAGTAAGTGACAAAGAGACAAAGATTCAGAAAGACCAACAAAAGTCAAAGAAAAGATCATCTGTTGCGGACAAGACTGTGAAGAAGAAAATACCAACACAGGCTAAAACACCTCACAAAAAGGTGGATTTGTCTGATAAACAGACTGAAGCTGTTGATGGTTTCTTTGACAACTTTGCAAAAGGAACTCCTGTGTCTCAATCAAAGCAGAAAGATGAAGAAACTTTCAAAACTACATGATCCTCTTCAAAGTTAAGATACCAACCAAAACAAGCCACATTGAAGAAAAACTCAGATAAGCATGAAGACATCCAGCAACCTGAATCATCTTCAACAGAATCATCCTCACCACCCTCAACTCAAAAAGAAACAACTAATACTGAAACTTCAAGATTAATTCATGAAGGAGTAACTATTGTTGACACATCTGGGAAACCCAAGACAATTAAGCCTTGGGTTGTCAATTCTAACTAACGTTCTTTTTGTGTGCTGGAACAATCATGGAGAGCTGACAACAAGCGGTATGTTGACAGTGGTTGTTCCAGACATATGACAGGCAACTGTGGACTTCTCCATGACTTCAAACATAAACATGCCTCTTATGTGGCATTTGGTGGGGATACACAAGCAGAATACACTTCCAGTGGATGCTGTTTCAACAAGCAGAATACACAAGTCTCATCCAACAGACAATATCATTGGAGACCTGAATGCTAGAACCACAAGGAGCAAAGGAGGTGTGGCAAACATTTGTTTCTTCACCTGCTTTTTGTCCCAAACAGTTCCTGCAAACATTACAGCTGCTCTAAAGGACAACAGTTGGATCGAGGCTATGCAAGAAGAACTTCAACAATTCAGAAAACAGAAGGTGTGGACTCTTGTAGACTTACCTAAAGGTCAACATCCTATTGGAACAAGGTGGCTCTTCAAAAACAAGCTGGATGACAGGGGTATAATCGTGAGAAACAAAACTAGGCTCATTGCTCAAGGGTATACTCAGGAAGAGGGGATCGACTATGATGAAGTCTTTGCACCAGTTGCAAGGATTGAAGCCATACGAGTCTTCCTGGCTTATGCCTCATTCAAGAAGTTCACAGTCTATCAGATGGATGTGAAGTGTGCCTTTATTTATGGGAAAATTGATGAAGAAGTCTATGTGGCTCAACCCCCTGGATTTGAAGATCCTGATTATCCACATAGAGTATACAAGCTTGACAAAGCTTTGTATGGTCTTCATCAAGCACCCAGGAAGTGGTATGACATACTGTCATCTTTTCTGCTGAAGAATGGCTACAAGAGAGGCACAATTGATCAGACACTGTTCCTTAAACATGACCATCAAGATCTTTTGGTGGTTCAAATATATGTTGATGACATAATTTTTGGATCAACCAACAAGAAGCTGTGTCAAAGCTTTGAAGACTTAATGAAATCTGAATTTCAGATGAGCTCCATGGGAGAATTGACATTCTTCCTTGGCTTACAAGTTCATCAGAAACCAGATGGCATTTTCATCAATCAAGAAAAGTACATTCATCAAATTTTGAAGAAGTACAATCTTGCTGATTCCACTTCATGCAAGACACCAGCATCAATAATAGATAAGATTGTGCCTGACCCTGCTGGAAAATCCATAGATCAAAGATTGTATAGATCAATGATCGGTTCTTTAATGTACTTAACTGCCAGCAGACCTGACATAATGTTTGCTGTTTGTGTTTTTGCCAGGTATCAATCAGACCCAAAGGAGTCCCATCTGAATGCTGTGAAGAAGATTTTCAGATATCTGAAAGGAACCTGCATTAGGACTTTGGTATCCCAAAGATGGAGATTTCAGCCTCTACTCCTATTCAGATAGTGACTATGGAGGGTGCAACAACAACAGAAAATCCACAACTGGTGGATGTCAGTTTCTAGGACCACGACTTGTTTCTTGGCAGTGCAAGAAGCAAACAAATGTATCTGTATCCACAGCTGAAGCAGAATACATAGCTGCTTCAGCAGGTTGCTCTCAAGTACTTTGGTTGCAAAACCAATTACTTGATTATGGTTACAATTTCCTTCATACACCAATTCATATTGATAATTCAGCTGCTATGTTTATAACTGCTAATCCAGTTCAACATAGTAAAACTAAACACATTGAAATTAGATACCATTTTCTGAGAGACTGCTCAGAAAAGGGTCTAATCAAGTTAGTCAAAGTCGACACCACCAATCAGCTTGCTGATTTGTTCACTAAAGCGTTTGATTCTGTTAGATTTAATTTTCTGATAGAATCTTTGGGTATGATTAACTTAGAATAATTCAACAAAAGCATATGACTGACTTTGAGTAGAGTAAGCGTTAGGGATGAATTAAGTGTCTGATAGAACATCTGTGCATGCATTATATATGGGAAATGATAGTAAGCTATATTTGGTTATTCAACAAACACTCAAAACTGCCTTATATGCTACTGATATGTGAGTAGGTTCATCTTGAGTGGAAACAAAGCTTAGAGCATGCCAAACTAAAAGATTCAGGTAACTGTCTGTGGGGATTCCATTTGCTAATCCAGAAGGTATGTTCTCTCCTGATGTGATCAAATCACATACCCAAGCACACTATGTAAAATACTTTATAATCTTCTATCTTTGCAAAGTCATATTCCCTCTGTTTTGTGTGAACAAAGACCTGGGCATATGATCCACGAGTATGATCTTCATTCTCCCTCTGTTTTGTGTAAACAAAGACCTGGGTTAAGTTCACCTCTGTTTTACGTAAGTAAAGACCTGGTGACTATGAAGATCATATCTCAGCTCTAAAAAGAATCACTTGTGCTTAATTGTACATCAATTCAATGAGCTTCAACATCAAAGCATTCATGAGATTGTACTATGTCTCAAGATAGAACTTATAACTTAATGTACATAGTCCTTAAGTATGACAGGTAGTGATTTGACTCACCTACGGAAGACATATTCTACCGGAAATTGTTTGTGGAACTCATGATAGTTACTGCTTAACAAACTTTACAACATGATAAATAGCATGCCTAGTTGATACATTACTCATGTATGAATTTAAGGGGATCTCTATACTTACAATCACGTGTGTACTGAATCAATTAATTAACATCAGCAGAAGCCAAATCATAGTATGATCCCTTTATATATATATGCATGCATGTAATTGTTTACGCACGATGTTTAATTTGTCCTATTACCTGATTTTCTCTCTCTTAGGCTGTCATATGCCTGTCATTCCTGTTCACACCTTAAATTTATGATGAATGCGACAGTTTAACATTAATCACAAATTTAGGGGGAGTAGTTCATGCATGAAAAACAATAAACAATACAAAGCTGATGATTTAATTTATTCTGAAGGAATTGGAACTTGAGCACTAGGATACATGAGCACTTGCCTTCTTGTACTTAATTGCCATGCAAATAAAGTCAACAATGTCCAACATCAACAATGAGTCTACTCATTAGACATCATACATTTAAAGTTTTTAAAACTTTTAAGTTCTGCAGAAGTTTCAGTAATACTTCTCATCCGTAGAGTAACAGTGAAATTTCTGCATCCGCAGAAGTTTCAGTAATACTTCTCATCCGTAGAAGTAACAGTGAAATTTCTGCATCCGCAGAAGTCTCAGTAATACCTCTCATCCGAAGTAGTGACCTCTGATTCAGCAGCAAAACAAATGCATTGTTTGAACTAATGCATCAGCAGATGTTAAGACATCCGCAGATGCTAAGGTTCCGCAGATGTTCTGCGGAAGAAGTTATGCATTCTAAATAAACTTGGGATACGGAAAGGAATAAATGGGAGTGGGCCCAACATAATTAATAAAAGAAATTAATATGTTTGACTATAAATAAGGTTTCTGACTCTTAAAATTCATTAATCAATTTTACAGAGCACTTTTCAGTTTTAACCTAGAAAATCGCCCACTTTCCCTCTTTTTCAAACTTTCAAAAATCCGTTCCAAGAAAACATAATCAACTAATCGATTACTGGTATTGATAAGGTAAATCATGTTCTAAACATAAGTACGGAACTGGTTAATCGGTTATTGCCATTAAAACGTTTCAACTTCATGTATGCTAACTCGATTTTCATTGTTTTCAGATGGCAAACAGATTCGCTAAAGAACACAATGTGTGCGCGTTCTTAAACGCTGATGATCCTGCAGCGGAAGGATGTCGAGATATCATAAGATATCTTCGACGATCCAGGCTCTTCTACGCCTTGACGGCAGAGCCTGTGATCCATCAGGCACACATAATCGACTTCTGGAACTCAGCACGGGTCGAACAACAAGGTGATACTGAAGTGATTGCCGCTGAGATTCTGAATGAGCACCTTAGAATCACTGAAAGCACATTCCGAAGATGTCTGGAATTAGGTGACAGAGAGATAGGGCACCCCGATGTATTCGAGAATGAATACATTGAGAAAGTGTTCAATCTAATGGGGTACGATGGAGACTACGAGAAAGGGGAGATCAAAAAGGGTAGGCTATGCAAACCGTACCGATTCTTGTGCCACACCTACCTGAAATGCATGTCGAACAGGAAGTCAGGGCTCGACAGATTCTCTCGGCACATATCATCTGGAATCATTGGGATATTCGAGGGGAGAACTTACAACTACGCCAGATACATCTTCAACTGTCTGAGTGAACAAGTCAAACTTCAGAAGAATGACAAGATGTACATGTTCCCAAGATTCCTACAACTTGTGATCAACTCAGAACTGCCAAGACTGAATAGAGTTGGAGAAGTGTTTGTTCAAGCACACTTGAGCAAATCTGTGCTGAACAATCTTAGTGGGAAATTCCAGGGTGAAGACATGCCAATGTTCGCCCATGTAGTGGATGCCCAAGCAGACCTGCCACAAGAGTTGGTTTGGGCGGATGAAGCAGAGTCATCTGCTGATTCTGCACAAGCATCACACTCTCCACTCCAAACACCACCACACCAACACCACTCACCTATACAAACACCCTCTCCTCAATCACAATCTTCAGCAAGCAATAACACCCAACCGATATCCCCAATTCACCACAATGAATCACCTCTGTTGATATCCTCATCTACCACCAAAAACACCCAGCCAATATCTCCCGACCAACAACAATCACCATCTCAGTCTCATTCATCATCTCATCACACACAACCTTTCTCTCCACTACACATTCAATCCCCTGTACAACCACCACCAGAATCTCCAAAACATCTTTCACCAGAAAGGGCTAGCACTGAACCTGTTGAGCTGACTGAGTCTGTAAACTCTGTACACTCTGTACACTCAGGAGACACTGAGATATTATCTCAAGCTAGCACTGTTCCATTCTCACCCACACACACAGAAGAACAAGTGTCATCAGCACATACTGAGCCAATAATTTCATTGAAAGATGATCAAGCTGCTGATGAGCTTGGGGAAGTACAAGGATCTGCTGAGGATGTCATTGCATACCATGAGGATGACTTAAGTGACAATGACATTCCTGTCAGCAAAAGCTTTTTGGTTGCTGAGTACAACAAGTTAGTACTCAAATCAAATAAGCAAAAACAAAGAATTCAAGAGCTGAAAGGTATAATCAAAGAGAAAGATGAAGAACTGATGAAGAAAGATGCAAGTCTGAAAAAACTGAGAGAGGATGCTATAAGTAACAATGAAGTGATTGATGCTTTATTGCAAAAAGAACAAGAGTTGGAGGCATCTCTGAAGAATGAGCAAAGGGATAAAGCTGAGCAAATCAAAAAAAAGATGAAGAGATAGAGAAGCTAAAAAGAAAGATTTCAGCTCTAAAAACAAAAGAGGACCCAAGTGTGGAAAAATCAAAACCTTCAGCTGAAGCTCAAAAGCAACTAATTCTGTACTCACGGAAAAGAAATACTGGGGAGCAGTACAAAGAAAATCTGAAGATGAAACCTCCCCAAAAAGACAGAAACTCCTATCTCCTGAACCTACTCCTTCAGTAGATGTGTCTACTATGAAGGTATCATCCGGAGATGATGATGATAGTGAGAAAGAGTGGGAGGAGCTGACAAGAATGGAGTCTCCCATCGGTGAAAAGGGAGGAAAGGCCGATGATCTTCTAACAACAGCAGACATCATGGAAGTGAGGCCTGATTCTAGCATGTTTATGACCCTCATCAACCATGGCTTTCCATATGACATGGTTGAGAGGATGAACACATCTGAAATGAAGAATGCTCTGAAAGAGTTTGAGCTTGCAAGGTTCATAATCCCAAACTGTGATTATGAAGCCTTTACTATATTTCAATCATTGGAAAAGATCAAAAAGGATCTGGGCCACTGTGACACAGCCAAACTTACCAAGTACAACATGACTTGCCGGTTACAGGGCCACAACTACAAACCGCATGAGCTTAAAGGCAGAACAACTGGAGAATTGCGGAGGATGATGGAGCATGTGATGAAGGTGAAATTAGAAACTGGAGTCAAGTTCAGAACCACTGCTCCACATCCAAAAGAACAACAAAGTAAACTTGCTGCTGATCCAATAACAGTTGAACCAAAAGATCAGCACAAGGAAAAAGAAACATTGATCAGAGAGCCAAGGGCAGTGATCCCAGGAAAAGTATGGCCTCTGGGAACAACTGTTCGAGAGATTACAGAGAAGAAATCAACTCTCATAGAGTTTTATGATCATATCACAACTCCCAGTTCTGTGGAAGAACACAGGATTATGGCCTGGAAATATGATCCAGACTGGGATTGTGCAATAATAAAGAGGACATCTGGAAGGATTCAATACTTCCATGATGTGGAAGCTCTGCTCAGCCTTCCGGAGCAAGATATCAGGGATCTACAAAGCATCCTAATGTTCAACTACCCAATCCATCTCAGGGGGAGAGACTTCTCTGCAGCTGTAAATGGTGACAGGATCTCAGCCTCTCGTTTGATCAATTAGATTAAGTTTGCAGCGGATTTAGCACATTAATTAGCAATTATATCAAGAACATAAAAGATATTATGATTAAAAGCATAAACATAGAGAGAGAAGAGTTCTGCGAAACATTAAATGTTTTATTACTAAGCACGTTTCGGCAATTAAAACAGCATGGTTCACCATCCTTTTATAGGCGGCAAAAGGATGGTGGTGATGTCCTTTTTCTGACATCAACTGAATATTAAAATTACAACTGACAGAACATGAAACTACTGAAGATGTCAACAGCTGACATCTTCTTACAAAAGTGTTCCTAACTTTTACAAGTACTGACAAAAGTAAAACTACTGAAATCCTACAACGACTGAAGAACAAACTCTTCAGTCGTTTCTAACTACTGATACTATAACAGCTGAAGAACATGCTCTTCAGCTGTTGTACAACTACTGAAACAAAATAAACTACTGAAAAGGAAAAACCATCACAGCAACTGAAGAAGACTTCTTCAGCTGTTGTGACAAACTCTGAGTCTTCAGTACTTGGTCTTCAGACTTGGCTTCAGATGATGTAACAGCTGATGACTTCAGTAGATATCATCAGCTGTTGTCTTCAGTCTTTGTCTTCAAACTTTGTGCTTCAGTAGAAGGTCTTCAGTTCTTCAGTACTTCAGCTTTTGATACTTCAGTACTTTGTCTTCAGTACTTGAAGTCTTCAGTACTTGTATGATCAGTACTTCAAACTTCAGTACTTGGTCTTCAGTACTTTGGAGTCTTCAGCTGTTGTTCTTCAGTTCTTTGATTCTTCATACTTTGTTCTTCAGACTTTGTCAGAACAGCTGATGGGAGTCTTCAGCAGTTGTTGCAGTGGCATGTGGGACTTAGAGGTTTTCCTGATCTTGGCTCATTGGTTCTTTTGGTCCAACAATCTCCCCCTGAACCAATGCAGCCAAAACCTCTAATTATTGGTTGTCCCACTTATTGGTGGCATAAAGATTGGTCTATTTCCTTCTAGATCAGATTAGAAGTTGACCCAGATAAGCACTAGCCTGAGAGGTAGTCTCTAGTGTTTGATTGGCTAAGTATGGATTGTCACACCCCAACCTTGATGGCGGAATCGTCGAGGTGTGAGGGATAAGATTGTTCACAGCCACATAACGCTATATTTAAAGGTAAATATTAATATTTTAAGTTTCAACAGGAAATACAAACATGAGTCTCAAACATGTATTAAGTTCAAACATAAATCAAAACATAACATTTTATTTATTTAACTAGGTCCACGTCCTAGTTTTATTGCAAGCTTCAAAAGACCACTTTAAACTTGGGGGTTACCTGAAACATGATAAAAATAAAAGGTCAACTAAAAATAGTTGGTGAGTTTTCAAGGTTTTCATACATAATATGATAAAGTTACAAGTAGCAATTCATGTCATAGGTTATAAGCTAGTAAGGTTATAGAACACATATCGTTACAACCAAACCTCGACTTGATTACAAGTATATAAGATTGGCTAAGTGTATTTGGTTCCCTAGTGCACAAGCATACGGCTCCTAGGAGTCGGCAATACATCGACTTTAGCACCAAATAGGCTTGTCAGGCCCAAAGATCTAAGACGTCGCCAGGCTAGCAATAGTTAATGATCGTAAACAAACTATGTATCTCATATAAACACTTACAACACACATATAACCATGACAAAAATATGAATTGCAAGTGCTTTACATGTCTAAACGTTTACAAGTGCATTATGTATAAGTAATCATGTTTCACCCCAAATTAGTGTGAAAATATAAAAAGGGGCAAGGAAACTCACTTGATCAATAAGTATGCAATGAAGGTTAATAAAAATAATAATAAACGTCGTTCCAAGTTGTATCGTCACAAGTCACCTAAATATATTTAAGCACAAGATTAAAGTCTAATATTAAGTTCAATGTATTATTATGAGCTAGGGTTTTTATTTGAGGTTTGGGGTTTTTTGTCATTTATATTTAACAAACGATATCAATTTTCGTAGCAACGATTTATATTATAAAATATGGGACAAGAATAACATTTATAAAAATTTAATATTATTCCTAAAGTTAAATTGAGGTTTTGTAATTAACTAAAAATAAACACGATTAAATTGACAACTTAAATAATCAATAGTTGAAATAATAAACTAGTATTTTAAGTCTAAATTTTATAAAATATATATTAACTATAACATTCACTTAGAATTTTAGATAAAATCTAAGGATATTTTTATAAATAAATTGCAGGAAGTAATTTGGTGATTTTAAAAATTTATAAAGTTTATAAAATTAATTTTATAATTTTTTTGCAATTTTCTGTAATTTTTTTAAAGGCTAGAAAGTCAAAAAAATAGGTTTGAGGGTGCCCGGGGTCGAACCCGGGACCTCAAATCTAATTGTTTATGCTCTTAACCGGTAGGCTGTGGTGCCTATGCCTGTTATAGGCCGGGTTCCAATTCTTAAAACAAGTAATTACATGCATCCCCCAAATTTCCATAAGAACCCTAGAATCATCTTGATCCAATTGAACATCAAATCGATGTTAATAACCAAATTAATGTTGGGGCTTTGTTTCCCCATGTTAAACCGAGTTTATCTATGTATGTAACTTACGTGATTAGGGTTGAATCAACGAAGGTGATGATGAACAAAGTCACGGTTGCCCTGGGTCCAGTCGATGAGCAAAAGCAATCTATAATCGAATTAAACTAGAGGGTAGCTTCGTGTGATGTCTCTGATGCAAAGCCCCTTGTAAATTTCGAAAATTGAAGTTTGTAGAATGGTGTTCGAGTAACTAGCAGGTCGCGACAGAAAGGATGGTGGAATTCGATGATTAAGTTCGTTTTTGGTGCAATTGAGTGTTGTGTTTGATTATAGATAGATAAACGTTTGATCTGATTGAATTAATTGAGTTATTATTGGTG
This sequence comes from Flaveria linearis, assembly GCA_024085815.1. Classification (NCBI taxonomy): domain Eukaryota; kingdom Viridiplantae; phylum Streptophyta; class Magnoliopsida; order Asterales; family Asteraceae; genus Flaveria; species Flaveria linearis. The sequence continues at coordinate 75,864,391 of CM044005.1, forward strand.
TTTAAGGCTTGAACGGCTATGGAGTTTACGAGCTTCGGTTATGAAATCGTTTGGGTGTTATAATTGGTGTTAAAGCTCGTTTAATGTGATTCATAGGGTTCGAATCAAGTCCCCTAAGCGATTAGAAACGGTTTGGAATATAAAAATATGAATTACGATGGATTTTCGGGGTGGCCGGAGCCGCGGCCGGCGGTGGCCGGCGGCTGGCCAGAAATGCGGGGGAGACAAAAGGTGGGGGTTTGGGTTTTTTTTAAATTACACAAATGGTCCCTGCGTTTTAATACTTTGCTATTTTATGCTCATACTTCCATTTTAAAGTTTATAAAATGGCAAAAACAACCCCTCTAATCCTATTTATGTTTTAAATACCTTTATATTAATAATTTTTTTTATAGATTATTATTACTAGTATTATTATTATTAGTAACATCGTTACCATAGTTTATTATTATTATTATTATTATTATTATTATTATTATTATTATTATTATTATTATTATTATTATGTTAGTTATTATTTTTAGTATTATTATCATTATTATGACTTATTATTATTGTTACTATTATTAATGTTATCATAGTTATTATTATTGCATAATTTAATATTTTAATTATTAGCTTTTATACATTACATTTTTAATAACAACTAAGAAATAAGTATAAAACACCCATAAATTTCAAAATTGACAACCATGACCCTTATAAGAATAAACGAAATTAACTCTTAGTTAACAAAAGTACGAAATGTTACAGTCTCCCCAACTTAAAGGAATTTCGTCCGAAATTTAAAATACAACTATACAAATAGAAACGGGTATTTCTTCTTCATGTGCTCCTCACGTTCCCAAGTAAATTCAGCGCCACGCTTATTCTCCCAGCGTACCTTGACGATTGGGGTGGTTGTGGTTCTAGTCTTCTTCATAATGCGATCCATAACTTCAACGGGTTTCTCGACAAAGTGTAATGACTTGTCGATCTGGATGTCATCCAATGGGACATGCAGACCTTCGTCAGCCAGACACTTCCTCAAATTCGAGACATGGAACACAGGATGAACTCCACTAAGGTCGGAAGGTAATTCCAGTTTGAAATCCACTTTCCCAATCCTTTTTAGAATCTTGAAAGGTCCTACAAATCTCGGAGCCAGTTTACCCTTCTTCCCAAAGCGAACAACACCCTTCCACGGTGAAACCTTAAGAAGAACCATCTCCCCAACTTGGAATTCCAATGGCTTACGTCGCTTATCAGCATAGCTTTTTTGTCGACTTCTTGCCACTTCAAGGTTCTTTCGGATGATAGAAACTTTATCGGTCGTCTCTTGTATGAGTTCAGGCCCAGTGATAAAGTTTTCACCAATGTCGGTCCAGCAGATCGGTGAACAACATTTACGACCATAAAGTGCTTCGAATGGTGCCATCTTGATACTCGAGTGGTAACTATTGTTATATGAAAATTCCGCTAGCGGTAGATGCGTATCCCAATCACCACCAAAGTCAAGGACACAAAGCCGTAGCAAATCCTCCAAGGTTTGGATGGTTCGCTCGGTTTGACCATCAGTTTGGGGATGGTAAGCCGTGCTTAGATCCAATTGAGTTCCCAAGAGTTCTTGCATAGACGACCAAAAATGTGAAGTGAAACGAGCGTCTCGGTCGGATATGATGTGTAGAGGTACCCCATGACGACTTACAATTTCATCAACGTATATACGAGCCAACCTTGATGTCTTGTAGGTTTCACGTATGGGTATAAAATGCGCCGACTTGGTCAATCGGTCAACGATCACCCATATGCTATCATGCCCTCGAGAGGTTCGGGGTAGTTTGGTTATGAAGTCCATGGATATGTGTTCCCACTTCCACATAGGAATCTCGGGTTGCTCAAGTAATCCACTTGGACGTTGGTGTTCGGCTTTAACCTTCGTACACGTGAGGCACTTAGCTACATAAGTCGCTATGTCTTTCTTCATTCTAGGCCACCAATAATGACCACGCAGGTCCATGTACATCTTATCGGAGCCAGGATGAATAGAATAACGAGTTTGATGAGCTTCGTTCATGACAAGGGTACGAAGGTTATCACGATTTGGAACCCAAATTCGGTTTGCGAAATACATCAACCCATTAGGTTTCGTCTCCAGCTGAGTTAGAAGGTTATGCTCCAGTTCATCTTTCATTCTTCCTTCTTGTTGAACCCTTTGTTGAGCCTCCAAGATACTAGACTTGATGTCACTATCTATTCTCAAGTTTTGTAGCAGTACAGTAGCCTCGTTGACATCTAGTCGAATTTCAATATCAAATCCTCTCAAGGTGTCAAACCATTGTCGTCGACCGCGAATTTCTTGGAACGAGACCATCTTGCTATGAACCTTTCGACTTAGTGCATCGGCCACAACATTTGCCTTCCCAGGATGGTAACGAATGTCACAGTCATAATCACTAATCAACTCAACCCAACGACGTTGTCTCATATTGAGATCTTTTTGATTAAAAACATGTTGAAGGCTTTTGTGATCGGTGTAGACTATACATTGCGTACCATAAAGGTAATGTCTCCAAATCTTCAAAGCAAAAACAACAGCACCAAGCTCGAGATCATGTGTTGTGTAATTCACCTCGTGAACCTTCAGTTGTCTCGATGCATAAGCTATGACCTTTCCTCGTTGCATAAGAACACAACCAAGGCCTTGTTTTGATGCATCACAATATACGGTGAAATCATCGTTTCCATCGGGTAGGGTCAAGATAGGAGCATTGCACAGTTTGTGCTTTAATGCTTCAAAAGCTTCTTCCTGCTCGGGCCCCCACTCAAATGGTTTATTCTTTTGTGTTAGGGAAGTGAGAGGCTTCGCGATCCTTGAAAAGTTGGCGATGAATCGCCGGTAATAACCAGCAAGACCAAGGAAAGAACGAATCTCGGTTGGAGTCGTGGGAACACACCAATTCTTCACAGCTTCCACCTTTGCAGGGTCAACATGAATTCCTTGGCTATTCACCACGTGTCCTAGAAATTGAACTTCCTCGAGCCAGAAGTCACACTTCGAGAACTTCGCGTACAATTGTTCTTTCTTCAACAACTCAAGAACTTGTCGCAAATGCAGTTCATGCTCGGTGTTAGTCTTGGAGTAGATAAGTATGTCATCACAAACTTATCTATATAAGGCTTGCATACTCGGTTCATAAGATCCATGAAGACAGCAGGAGCATTAGTTAAACCAAAAGGCATCACCATAAACTCGTAGTGCCCATAACGAGTACGGAACGCGGTTTTTGGGATGTCATCATCATGGACTCGTAATTGATGATATCCAGAACGTAGATCAATCTTCGAGAATATAGCAGCTCCTTGAAGTTGATCAAACAAGTCATCGATGCGAGGAAGAGGATAACGGTTCTTGATGGTAAGCTTGTTAAGCTCATGATAGTCGATGCACATACGAAACGACCCATCTTTCTTCTTCACAAAGAGAATAGGTGCACCCCTAAGCGAAGAACTAGGACGAATGAAACCCTTCTCGGTTAGCTCTTGAAGTTGAGTAGAGAGTTCTTGCATTTCCGATGGTGCAAGCCGATATGGTGACTTAGCCACGGGGTTTGCTCCTGGTATCAAGTCAATTTTAAACTCGACTTCCCGCACGGGAGGTAACCCACTAAGGTCATCAGGAAATACTTCAGGAAAGTCTCGTACGATAGGGACATCCTTAAGTTCTTTCCCTTTGACTTTCGTGTTGACCACGTAAGCCAAGAAGGCCATATACTTCTTGCTTAAGCACTTCCGGGCTTGAGTGCAAGTCATGAGTTTAAGCCCTTTAGAAGATTTTTCGCCAAACACTTTCAAAGTATCCCCAGATGGTAATGGTATACGGATGCACTTCTCGAAACAAACGATCTCGGCATGGTGTTTGGCTAACCAATCCATACCAATGATGACTTCGAAGCTTCCAAGTTTCATAGGAATCAGATCAATAAGAAAATCGTGAGTGTCAAGACTTAAGATGCAATCACGGATAACAACATCTACAGTGATCGGTTCTCCATCGGCAACTTCAACGGTGAGAGGTCTTTCTAGTTTCGTATGTGGCTTAGCAAGTACGGGTTCAAACTCTAATGAAACAAAACTCTTATCGGCTCCAGAATCAAATAGGACATAGGCATAAGTCTTATTAATAAGAAACATACCTGTTCAATTTTTAAGGTATTTAACGATACAAGTCATGTATAAAAAGAATCGGATCACAAAAGTTACAAGTAAGTTAACATACCATTCACCACATCGTTGTTTGCTTGTGCTTGGTTAGCGTTGATGTTGAAAGCACGTCCTCGAGCTTGTGGAACATTACCCACCAGGCGAGGGCATTGTGGGCGGAAATGACCAGGTTCCCCACAATTGTAGCAAACACGGTTTGTGACCATGGCGGCGTTGTTAGGTGCACGGTGACAAGTCGCCACCCAGTGACCATATTTACCGCATAAGGTACAGATACGGCATGGTTGATTCCCCGGATGATGGTATCTACACGTGTTGCACATAGGTTGAGGACCAGCATAAGCTCTAGCCCCAGGCACTTGTGCCACAGGTGCAGCGACAGGTACAAGTTGCGTTTGGGGTTGTTTGGGTGCAGCCACGGCATAGTTGCGTGCCGGTGTAAACTTACGCTTCTTGTTGTTGTTGTTGTTGTGAGACGGTTCAGCTTTAGTCTCCTTAACAACCTCAGAAGCCGTCTTTTCCACCTTCTTTGCACCCTTCACAAACATGGTGCCCGCTCGTATATGGTTCTCAGTGAGTTGGGCGGTGATTGTGATGGCTTCCTCCAAGGTTGTGGGCCTACTACCCACCACGGCATCTTGAATTTGAGGTGGTACCCCCTTGATGAATTTTTCAATGTTACGGGGCACGGTGTCTACCATGTGTGGTAGAAGCATACTCAATTCATGATGTCGGGTGGAATAAGCCAAATGATTCCCACCATCCTGTTTGAGGTTCCAGAACTCCTCCTCCAGCTTTTGCAACTCGCTCCTCGGGCAAAACTTTTGGATCATGATATCCTTAAATTCTTCCCAGGGCAACGCCAAAGCAACCTCAGTTCCACGGTTTTTCTTTTCACTATTCCACCAAGTTAGTGCCCGTTGTTGAAGGACACTTGCAGCATAGCGAACTTTGAACTCATCAGGGCACTCGCTAACGATAAAGGTGTTCTCCATACTTTCAAACCACTCGAGGAGTCTAGTGGCTCCTTCTTTTCCACTAAAACTAGTGGGTTTGCACGAGTTGAAGTGTTTGAAAGTGCAAGTACAGGTGTTCCCTTGTTGATTGTTGTTATTCTCTCCATGAGCACCACTATTGTTCCCATTAGTGTTGTTGTTGCTATTAGCCATTAGGGTGCTATTAAGCTCAGCAACCATGGTTGGGAGCACAGCAGCCATTTGTCGGGCTATCATTGCTGCAAGTTTTCGGTCGGAACTTCCACGCTTTCCATGATGACGAGACATGCTAGATATACAAAATGAGTTAGTTACAGGAATGAGAATAACAAAGGATAGTAGTTTAAACAAAGACAAGCTAAGGGTTGTAAGGTACACAGAATGATTCCATTTGGGTAACGCATTACCATTTGGAAACGTTGACACGTCAAGGTGAATTGACCCATTTGCCTTAGAAATTTGTGTATATTGACCATAGTTTATCACTCATCCCAGAAATCCCCAGGTAAGCATGACTGGTCCCGTAGGATTTATGCGAAATGCTTGCCTTAGCCCGAAGGCCTTTTGCCAGGAAATCCAGAATACAGGTGTCTATGTGTCACACAATATTTCTTAGGTTCATGAAATCAAAACCTTGATGAGATTTATATAGATTAGACATAACGTCTAAAGATCCAAGTCATAAGCATAAGTATACGATTCCACGTGTCGTCGAGAATAATATTAAGAGCATTTATGTTCGGGGAGAGTCAAAGAGTCAAATATAAGTTTTGGGAGACATGTAGCAATGTTTAGGCAATCCTATGCTACGGCATCAAATTGCACATAAGGAGACATAGCATTATGTAGCATGCAAACCATATAATTTACAAGATAGAAATATAATTCTATAAGGTTCATGCATATGCTATAGTCTAGGTCACCATTTCTAATAACCTAAATCACTATAGTTATGGGCTCTGATACCAATCTGTCACACCCCAACCTTGACGGCGGAATCGTCGAGGTGTGAGGGATAAGATTGTTCACAGCCACATAACGCTATATTTAAAGGTAAATATTAATATTTTAAGTTTCAACAGGAAATACAAACATGAGTCTCAAACATGAATTAAGTTCAAACATAAATCAAAACATAACATTTTATTTATTTAACTAGGACACGTCCTAGTTTTATTGCAAGCTTCAAAAGACCACTTTAAACTTGGGGGTTACCTGAAACATGATAAAAATAAAAGGTCAACTAAAAATAGTTGGTGAGTTTCCAAGGTTTTCATACATAATATGATAAAGTTACAAGTAGCAATTCATGTCATAGGTTATAAGCTAGTAAGGTTATAGAACACATATCGTTACAACCAAACCTCGACTTGATTACAAGTATATAAGATTGGCTAAGTGTATTTGGTTCCCTAGTGCACAAGCATACGGCTCCTAGGAGTCGGCAATACATCGACTTTAGCACCAAATAGGCTTGTCAGGCCCAAAGATCTAAGACGTCGCCAGGCTAGCAATAGTTAATGATCGTAAACAAACTATGTATCTCATATAAACACTTACAACACACAAATAACCATGACAAAAATATGAATTGCAAGTGCTTTACAAGTCTAAACGTTTACAAGTGCATTATGTATAAGTAATCATGTTTCACCCCAAATTAGTGTGAAAATATAAAAAGGGGCAAGGAAACTCACTTGATCAATAAGTATGCAATGAAGGTTAATAAAATAATAATAAACGTCGTTCCAAGTTGTATCGTCACAAGTCACCTAAATATATTTAAGCATAAGATTAAAGTCTAATATTAAGTTCAATGTATTATTATGAGCTAGGGTTTTTATTTGAGGTTTGGAGTTTTTTGTCATTTATATTTAACAAACGATATCAATTTTCATAGCAACGATTTATATTATAAAATATGGGACAAGAATAACATTTATAAAAATTTAATATTATTCCTAAAGTTAAATTGAGGTTTTGTAATTAACTAAAAATAAACACGATTAAATTGACAACTTAAATAATCAATAGTTGAAATAATAAACTAGTATTTTAAGTCTAAATTTTATAAAATATATATTAACTATAACATTCACTTAGAATTTTAGATAAAATCTAAGGATATTTTTATAAATAAATTGCAAGAAGTAATTTGGTGATTTTAAAAATTTATAAAGTTTATAAAATTAATTTTATAATTTTTTTTGCAATTTTCTGTAATTTTTTTAAAGGCTAGAAAGTCAAAAAAATAGGTTTGAGGGTGCCCGGGGTCGAACCCGGGACCTCAAATCTAATTGTTTATGCTCTTAACCGGTAGGCTGTGGCGCCTATGCCTGTTATAGGCCGGGTTCCAATTCTTAAAACAAGTAATTACATGCATCCCCCAAATTTCCATAAGAACCCTAGAATCATCTTGATCCAATTGAACATCAAATCGATGTTAATAACCAAATTAATGTTGGGGCTTTGTTTCCCCATGTTAAACCGAGTTTATCTATGTATGTAACTTACGTGATTAGGGTTGAATCAACGAAGGTGATGATGAACAAAGTCGCGGTTGCCCTGGGTCCAGTCGATGAGCAAAAGCAATCTATAATCGAATTAAACTAGAGGGTAGCTTCGTGTGATGTCTCTGATGCAAAGCCCCTTGTAAATTTCGAAAATTGAAGTTTGTAGAATGGTGTTCGAGTAACTAGCAGGTCGCGACAGAAAGGATGGTGGAATTCGATGATTAAGTTCGTTTTTGGTGCAATTGAGTGTTGTGTTTGATTATAGATAGATAAACGTTTGATCTGATTGAATTAATTGAGTTATTATTGGTGTTTAAGGCTTGAACGGCTATGGAGTTTACGAGCTTCGGTTATGAAATCATTTGGGTGTTATAATTGGTGTTAAAGCTCGTTTAATGTGATTCATAGGGTTCGAATCAAGTCCCCTAAGCGATTAGAAACGGTTTGGAATATAAAAAGATGAATTAAGATGGATTTTCGGGTGGCCGGAGCCGCGGCCGGCGGTGGCCGGCGGCTGGCCGGAAACGCGGGGGAGACAAAAGGTGGGGGTTCGGGTTTTTTTTAAATTACACAAATGGTCCCTGCGTTTTAATACTTTGCTATTTTATGCTCATACTTCCATTTTAAAGTTTATAAAATGGCAAAAACAACCCCTCTAATCCTATTTAAGTTTTAAATACCTTTATATTAATAATTTTTTTTATAGATTATTATTACTAGTATTATTATTATTAGTAACATCGTTACCATAGTTTATTATTATTATTATTATTATTATTATTATGTTAGTTATTATTTTTAGTATTATTATCATTATTATGACTTGTTATTATTGTTACTATTATTAATGTTATCATAGTTATTATTATTGCATAATTTAATATTTTAATTATTAGCTTTTATACATTACATTTTTAATAACAACTAAGAAATAAGTATAAAACACCCATAAATTTCAAAATTGACAACCATGACCCTTATAAGAATAAACGAAATTAACTCTTAGTTAACAAAAGTACGAAATGTTACATGGATGGGAGCTCTGTCTTGGGGAATTGGACACAGAGCTGTTGTCCCATCCATGAGATCTACCTCCCACGTACAAGCCGGTAGGATTCTCAGGTGTAGGCCTGAAGAAAGATCATTTGTTCTTCTTTGGTTAGATCTTCAGGCACACCATCGAACAATCCCTCCCGACCGTACAGCTCTGAGATGTACTTGGCCTCTTTTCCAATTTTGAGCTCAACTGTTGTGGTTTGCCTGTATGCAAATTTATCAGGATGTTTTCCCTCCAACAACAGGTTGAGCTCATCCCTGTGGAAGTTCTCAAGCCTCTTATAGACCAAACCCTTCCTAATCACCCTATTATCTAGCATTGTTTGGGGTGATTGGTTGGCTCTATAGGCTTTCTCGAACTCCTCTACAATTTCCCAGGGTGTTATTACAAGAGACACAGAGATCACTTCATCTACGATTCTCTTTAGTTGGCTCTTGTATCTCACAAGCATGTCCTTCTTGACTATCCTGTGAGACACCCTTGGGTCAGGCCAAGTTCTCACCTTTTCCTTTTCGTATTGAAAGGTTTGTTTTAAGGTGAATAATCTCAGAGCTTCCTTTTGCATGTTCATTATAGAGGTAGAAGCAGCATAGCACTTGTCAATGCTTTTCAGCATTTCCTCATCGTGTAGCCTTTGCTGCTCCTCCTCTTCTAATTTTACCTTCACAGTGTCCTGCTGTGAGGTGGGAGTGATGGTTTGTGGTTTGGCTTTAGGTAGAGGTATAACTGCTGAAATTGGCAGGCTATCCTCCTCATCCTCCTCTTCATCTTCTTGCAGCCTCAACACCATTCTCTTCTTCACCAAGGGTGGATCATTGGCTGCGGGTTTTGATGGTGAAGGGGTTGGTTTTGTGGGTTTTGGTTTGGTGGTTGGTGTGGGAATTTTGGCAGGCACTTCTAGCAATCTAGATATGAGAGAAGGCTTAGTTTGTTTTGCTAGAAGTGTCCTGTTCCCAGCACCGGCTTCGAAAAGGGCCTCAGCGACCAGTCCTTTAGTAAAAGTACCAGCTGAACAGATCTTGGTGGTTATAGCCAAGATTCTGTCCCTGGACCATGCCTTAATATCAAGGACTGGCTTGCCCAGATACTTCGAAATGAATCTACTCATAGCCTCGAGTCTCTTTTTGTCTTCTTGGCTATAAGTAGACCATCGGTGTTCAATCTCCCTAGTTTCCATCCTCCTAAGCTCCTGATCTAGCAGGGCAGTGTCCTTGTCAAAGCCTTGCCCGAACAGCTGATCAATGGCAGAATCCATTGATTTGCTGTGTTCAGCATCAGCCTCTTTGACAAGGGCTGCTAGATCAGAGTCCATTCCCTCTCCCTCTCCCTTTTTCTTATCAGTGACACTGAAATCCTTTTGGATTCCAGCCACTTCTATTTGTTCAACCTCCCTCTCCTTCCTCTTCCCTTTCTCCCTCACCTTCCTAGTCTCCTCAACCATCTCCCTCTCAACCATCACCTCTTTCTCTGCCTCTAACTCCTCCTCTCCCCTCTTCCTTTTGGCTTGCACTGATGTCTCCCCCTTTTTGGGTGCATTGGTTGGGGTTTGACTATCAGCAAGCGCCCTAGTAATGGCAACCTCCACCATAGGTTGTATGTAAGTGGGAAGCCTCTCATCAAGGGTTTGAATGACTATATCTTTAAGTATGGGTGTGATGAGAGGCAGGGATTTTTGGAGGATAGCATCCAGCTGCTCAGGGGGGTTCTGACCCTGAGAGCTAGTGCCAGAAGCAGGGGCTGGTGGCCGAGTTTGTGGGAGTGGCTCAGTGTGTATGAGACCTTCGGGTGAAGGTGCCATCTGTTGGGTAGTGGTGGCAGATGGACTTCTATCTTGAGTCATTTGAGCAAGCAGCTCTTTGAGTCTGCTTATCTCATCCTCTAAGATAGTGTTTTGAGCTACTACATCGTAGAAAAAGCTCAGGTCATCATCAGCATGAGCTGAATCACCTGACCTCCTGAGAATGTCAGGATGTACATGCCCTGAGTGTGGCTCAGTAATAGCATGTGCCCCTTGTTCATGGTACTGGGGACTTCCAGCCTCCGGATTGGATCCATCATCGGCAGTTGCCTCTGGTGAGGTCTTAGTGATGTTACCAGTTTCACCCTGCTCAGATGTTGATGCAGGGGAAGTGGCAGCCTCACCAGATTGTCCTATCTCCCTAGCCACACTGGGAGATTGGACTGATTCTCTGTGCTGTGGGGTCCCACCGGCACTTGTATCCACCCCCTCTTCGGTTGGAGTCTCCCCAGGTGTAATAGGTTTCTGGGGAGAGGGTGGAGTGCTCAGATGTGTCAGCACTTTGGCTATTGCCAATGTAGGGCTTTGTGGGGCGGCCTCGTCAGTAGATTGGCTCGAAGCAGGGTGCACAGGGGGAGGGCTGTGCTTTTCAATGGCAGTCTTCTCAAGTGAGATAGACCCCAGTAGTGTGGTTGCCCCAATATTGGTTGCATCAGGCTCCTGTTGAGAGGAAGCCTGTGCGGTTGTGGTGGGTGGAGTCGTGGTACCTGCTGGGAGAATCGAACCAGCAGGCACATCCTGCCTTTGTGTTGCAGGGGCATCCTCAGGGGACTCATCTCCCTGAGTAGCCTTTTTGGGCTTCTTTTTGGCTTTGGGTTTGGTGGGGACTTTGGATTTTGAGGTGGAGGCTGTGGGTTCCTGCTGCGTGGGTTTTCGCAGCCGGCCAGCCTGTTTGAGTGTGTGGTCAGAGTTGTGCCTGGAGTATACCTCGGCTAAAACAGCCATGGCAGGGACCCCAGTGCCAACTAGTCCCTCAGCATGAAGCTGGTTTTCTATCATGGCCATGATGAACCGTGGATACAAGATCCAACGGTTAGAAAGAGGTTTTGTGGCCATGTCTTTAAGTTCCAAAAAGATTATATCAGTTAAGTTCAAAGGTTGGTTCTCAAAGATAGAAAACAATACCTGTTGCCACCTTGTTGACATCTGGTCCCACGAAGAGGTTTTGGGAGCCAGACATACGTTCACCATGTGGAAGATCAGTCGTTGAGGGTCAGGGAAGTGTTTCTTCAACAAGGTGGAGGCGGAGAGGTTACCCTGGTAGTCGTTGGATGTGAATGAGAGATCCAGGGCACCTTTAGGGTAGGAGGTTGGGTAGGTGGCATCCTCCATCTTTAGGGTTTGGCGTAGAGCAGCTGGAGTGATAACCACGGGGTGGTTGTTGACGGAGGACCGGAGAGAGACCTCGCCATCCTGCTCTCCGGTTTGGACGGTTATGTTTGTCCAAAACTCCGTCAAGGAGTCGGGGTATATAGTGGGGTTCAGGAGAAAAGCCGTTTTGTAGGGTGAGTCGTTCATAAGATCGATGGCTTGGTGAAACTTAGGCCATAATGGCGATTTGGTGAGATGGGCGACACAGTTGTGTCGAGGTCTTAGTTGCATGGTCGCCATTAATGGTGTATGGGAATTTCAGAGGTTTTGTAAGATTAGGTCGAGGAGTAAATGCTCTGAAGGTGGGGTATTTATAAGGTAGGGTAAAGGCTGAAAGAAAACTACTGAAGGTTTTGGTGTTAGTTATCAGCTGTTGTAACGACTGATGACGTGGTTTTAACCTTCAGTGGTTGTAACATCTGAGGACTTGGTGTTAGTCTTCAGTAGTTGAAACTACTGAGACCTTGGTTTTGTCCTTCAGATGTTGTAAACGTCTGAAGAGTTACTGTCAGTCTTCAGTAGTTATGAACTACTGATGACCTAATATTCTTCTTCAGACGTTGTAACAACTGAAGACTTGGTGTTAGCCTTCAGTAGTTGTAAACTACTGAGATCAGTAGTTGTGAACTACTGAGGACATGGTACTGCTTCAGTTGTTGTAAACAACTGAGGACTTGGTGTTAGTCATCAGTAGTTGTGAAACTACTGAAGACATGGTATTGTCCTTCAGTTGTTTGGGTATGAAACAGCAGTTGTTGGTATCAGCTGATGTGAAATTACTCATCAGCTGTTTCCGTCAAATCAGTTGTTTCATACTAGCCTCCACACTTACTCATCAGCTCTTTGGCTGACTTTCAGATGTTTCATTGACCCTTTAGCACTTGAGAATATTTGCCTTCAGCTCTTGTGATCAGATGTTCACAAGTGCTGATGAAATATTCTTCAGAGCTGGTGAACAAATTTTGTCTTCAGTACTTGTGTAAGATTACACATCAGTACTTGTGAGCAAAATTTGTTCTTCAGTACTTATTTATTGAAAATCATACATCAGTAGTTGTAATCCACCTCACTTCATCAGTTGTTTTCAATAAATAATGTACATCAGTACTTTGAGTCATTTTAGTTGTGAAAGAGCTGAAGACTAAATTACTCATCAGTACTTGTATTTGACCTAATGCTCATTAGTAGATGTGAAGAGCACCAGCATAGGTCAAATCAATCAAGCTGCAGCATACAAAGCCTTAGTACCAAATTTTGGAATGTGGCACTATCTAAAGGCTTAGTAAAAATGTCTGCAAGCTCATCAGCACTAGGCACAAACTTAGGATCAATCAGACCTTTCTCATAGCAATCCCTGATAAAATGATGTCTGATCTCAATATGTTTGGTCCTAGAGTGCTGAACTGGATTCTTAACAATACAAAGAGCTGAAGCACTATCCATTAATAATGGAGTCTTAGTCTCAGTAATGCCATAATCCAGAAGTTGGTTCTGAAGCCAGAGTATTTGAGAGGTACAACTTGCAGCAGCAATATACCCAGCTTCAGTAGTGGATGTAGCAATTGATGTTTGTTTCTTACTCTGCCAAGAAACTAAACAATTGCCTAGGAATTGGCAACCACCAGAGGTGGATTTTCTGGTGACTTTGCATCCTGCATAGTCACTATCAGAGAAAGCAACTAATTTGCAAGAATGCCCAGCTGAATACCAAAGTCCTAGTGATTGGGTACCTTGCAGATATCTAAAGATCCTCTTGACTGCAATCAAATGGGATTCTTTAGGTGCATCCTGAAATCTAGCACAAGCACATGTTGAAAACATGATGTCTGGTCTAGAAGCTGTAAGGTACATCAAGGACCCAATCATACATCTGTAAAGGGTTTCATCAACCGCTTTACCTTTCTGATCTACATCTAGTTATGTAAATCAAACTTATTCAACAACTCTTTGGTGTATTTGGACTGATGGATGAAGATTCCATCATCCTGTTGTTTGATTTGCAAACCTAGAAAGAACTGTAATTCTCCTATAGCACTCATTTCAAACCTAAGCTTCATGAGCTTTGTAAATTCATCACACAACTTTGGATCAGAGGATGCAAAGATGATGTCATCTACATAGATTTGAACAAGGAGCTTATGTTGTCCCACAGTCTTGATGAATAAGGTTTTATCAATGGTGCCTCTAGTGAACTTATTCTCTAGAAGAAAGGTTGAGAGTGTCTCATACCAGGCTCTAGGTGCTTGCTTCAGCCCATAAAGAGCCTTATCAAGCTTGTACACCCAATCAGGATGTTTATTGTCCTCAAAGCCTGGTGGTTGACACACATAAACCTCTTCTTATATTTTCCCATATAAGAAGGCACTTTTGACATCCATTTGATAAACCTTAAGACTGTGAAAGGCAGCATAAGCTAAGAACAGTCTGATTGCTTCTAGTCTAGCTACAGGTGCAAAAGTCTCATCATAATCGATGCCTTCCTCCTGTGCAAACCCTTGAACAACCAGTCTGGCCTTGTTCTTGACAATTTGGCCCTTCTCATCTGTTTTGTTCCTAAATACCCACTTGGTGCCTATAGCACACTTACCTTTGGGTAATGGAACAAGCTCCCACACTTGCTGTTTCTTGAATTGAAGAAGCTCAAGCTGCATGGCTTCCACCCATCCATTGTCTCTTAAAGCAATATGATAGTTCCTTGGCTCTTGCTGACTGATGAAGAAAGCATAGAAGTAGAAGTTGGACAATTGATTCCTGGTTGAAACTCCAGCATGAATATCACCAATGATTTGTGAAGTGGGGTGATTCTTGAGCTCTTGATAGACTATGATATCTGTGCAAGTGTTTGTAGACCCATCAGCAGCCACAGATGGTGAAGGTGCTTCCTGAAACCATGTAGAGGATGGCAGCTCAAACGAAGTAGAGCAAGCAGAAATCTCATCAGCATTTGTAGTGGATGGAGCTGCTGAGGCTACAGGAGCATCAGGTTCAGTGAACTCAGGCAGGTTGTCATTAAACCTGAAGAGGTGAGTACTGACTACATCATCATCAGTATCACAAGGTGGAGATTTGTTGACAGGCTCAACAGATGGAGGTTGATAAGGAACATATTGCAGTATGTCCAGATCAAACAACTCCACTGGGTTTTGTGGAATCTTGTCCTTTGGAGATTCATTAAACTTAACATGCAGAGTTTCTTCAACCCCCTTAGTTCTATAGTTGAAGACTCTGTATGCCTTGCAAGTTGATGAATAACCAACAAAGTACCCTGCATCCACCTTACTAGCAAACTTCTGGAGTGGGTTGCTAGTGTTGAGAATGAAACATGGACACCCAAAGGCTCTAAAGAATGAAATAAGAGGGGCCAAATGATGAAGAACTTCATAAGGAGTCTTCATCAACCTCTTATTCACTAAAGCTCTATTCTGTACATAGCAAGCTGTGTTGACAGCTTCAGCCCAAAAGGTCAGTGGCAACCCTGAGTCAGCCAACATTGACCTTGCAGCTTCAATGAGAGTCCTGTTCTTTCTCTCCACCACTCCATTCTGCTCAAGAGTTCTAGGAATGCTAAACTGCCTTCTAATTCCCTTGGACAGGTAGAAGTCATCAAGTGTGTGGTTTCTAAACTCTGTGCCATTATCACTTCTCACACACTTGACCTGTAGGGAATACTGCTTTTCTACTAGTAACACAAAGTTCATTATTGTCTTGGCTGCTTCATCCTTGGAGTGCAAGAAGAAAGTCCATACAAACCTGGAGTAATCATCCATAATTACTAGGCAGTATTTCTTCTTTGCCATGCTCATCACTCTGATAGGACCAAAGAGATCCATGTGCAAAAGCTGTAAGCAGGCAGTGGACTTTGGTTCTTCTATTGAAGGGAATGAAACTTTGTGTTGTTTTCCTTTCAAGCAAGCAGTACAGTCATCTTCACACTTGAACTCCTTCTGAGGCAATCCTCTTACTAGACCATGGCTTATAAGCTGATTCATGTTTTTGAAATTAACATGACCCAGCCTTCTATGCCATAGTGTAGACTCTTGAGGAGATGCCTTGGAGAATAGACAAGGATGGCCTTTTAGATCCATCTTTTTGGAAAGATCTAAGGCATACACTCTTCCTGTCCTCTTGGCCTTCAGGAGAGTGTGTTCATCCAATGCCTTGTCAATCAAACTCAGAACTTTGGATGACAGAATCCGACAGTTCTGGCTTGTGAAAAGGGCAACATGGCCTTTGTCACACATTTGACTGACACTCAAGAGGTTGTACTTGAGATTCTCCACATGGTTAACATTATCAAACCTTATCTCCCCATTGGAAACAAAGCCTTTTCCGATGATGTAACCCTTTGCATCATTGCCAAAGGAAACAAATCCCTTCTTTTCTTGAGAGTAGTCATTAAGAAGAGAGCTGCTTCCTGTCATGTGCATGGATCCTCCACTATCTACATACCAGATGCTTCTATGGCATGTTGAAGAACCCTGCAAACACAACCATGTGTTAGTTAGTCTTGGAGACCTAAACCTGCTTGGTTTTGGGTCTGTTCTCAGCTACAGGTGTAGCACTAATAGGTGTGTTATGTGTGACAGCCTGAGGTGAAGAAGATGGTACAGAAGAGGAACCCTTTGGCTTTGACTTCATTTTCTGTGGTTTCAACACAGGAGCATCTAAGTGGTTGACTCTTCCCACTAGTTGCTGAACCATCATCACCAACTGTGTCTGATTTTGTGATAAATCCTTCAGCTCTTCAGACATATTGGAGTTTGCTGATGATGAGTTCCTATGTTGTACCATCTTTTTCTGAGCAACCTCAGCTGTTGCCTGAGTAATCCCTACCTTCTTTTTAGATTTAGCTTTGGGCTTAGGGATTTCAGGCTTGGATGTTGCTAGTACAAACTTGGTTTCAAACTCATTCTTCATTTTATTGATGTCCTCATTGATTTTCTCCTTCTGTTTGAGTTTGGAACCCCTTTTGTACCAGCAATCATCAGTAAGATGATTGAACAAGCCACATATCTCACATGACTTCTTCTTCATCTTATGCTGATCATCAGCTGAAGAGGATTTAACTACTGAAGACTTGTTCTTCAGCTGTTTGTCATCAGTACTAGCAGTTTTCTTCCTAGTGCCTGCTTTCCTGGTATCCTCTCTAGCTGTCTTCAAACCCTTCCTACTGTTAGTTTTCTTCTCTTTAGTGCTAACAGTATTAGAGGTTTGAACTTCAGATGTTGTCACTTGCTCTCTAGTACCTTCAGTACTTCTAGTGACAACACCTGAGTTGATCAGCCTTTTGGTCATGTGACAGTCAGCATTTGAACAATCAGCTGTTGTAGCATTAGCTGATTGGTTCTGGTAGGAGTAAATGCTAACATCTATCTCTCATGATGCTGATTCAGAGGATAGTAGATCACATGATGAGAAGGATTGGTTATTGCTCTCCCCATCAGATTCAACTTCTGCTCTTGAAGTGAAATCTGTGGGAGGAGCAATGTGATTATAACTAATGCCAAACTTCACATTGGAAGCTGATTGCTTACTAAGAAGCATTTCAAAACCCTTGCATGATTGCACCCATCGATCACACTCAACTTGGGTGGTTGCAAGAGTTTCCTTGAGGTCTTTGTACTTCTCTGGAAGTACATCTTCCCTAGCTTTATCATCTTTGATTTGGCATTTAAGCTTGTAAATCTCATCATTTTTATCTTTTAGTGCAGCCTCAAAATCAGCTTTTCTTTTGGAAATAGTGTGCTCAAGCTCAAGATTTTTATCTATTAAAGCTACATTTGCTTCTCTAATAGAAGCAAATACTGCTATGCATGATTCTGAACAAAGCTTGGCTTTTTCCTCAGTGGATACCTGAGATGAGGCATTGGATGATGACCCTTCAGCAGAATCAAGGGCCATCAGAGCAAGATTTCCAAAAGGTTGGTCACCACCGTGTTGACCAGCACCTTGGAGTAGTTGTTCCTGACCAGATAGCTCTTCTGGTAGACTACTCCAGTCAACAACACTTGGGGTGAAAAAGCTGTGTTGTTGAGGTTGTGTGTGAAGATGAGATTGGGAAGATTGAGGCTCAGGAAGAGCATGAGGTGGTTGAGCCGGGGGTGCTTGAGTTTGACTAGGCTGAGGCATGTAGTAACAGGGGTAAGGATATGGCATATGACCCTATGGCACAAAATAAGCAGGTGGTGCCTGTGCCTGAGATGGATGGCCAGAACTGGAGGAAGGTTGCCCTCTGTGCTGTGAGCTATTGCTGGGAAAAGTCACAAAGGGTGCAGATGAGTTAGATCCAGATGATCTACACTCTCTTGCAAAGTGTCCAAGCCTTTGGCACTTGTGACACCTCAACTTGCTCTTGTCAAAACCAACTTTGGTTTTGCCAGAGAGTCCAGGGAATTTCCTACCAGTTCTCTTGTAGAACTTTTGAGAGCGGATATTTATCATTGCCATTTGGTTCAAAATATCCATCTCTTCCAGATCATCATCTGGAATGCCCTTCAAGTCCTCCATCAGAAAACACAAGTTGTCACCACCACCTCCTGAACTACTAACACCAACAAAAGCTTATTCTGAGTTGGTAGAGAAATCAATATGCTCATCATAAGAACTTTCTGATGAAGCATATTCTGACTCATGACTTATCAAGGCAGCATTACCTTGGACAAAGTCATCAGCGAGCTTGCCAGAAGAGGACAACATCCTCTTTTGCTCTATCTCTCTCTCAAAAGTGAGCAGTTTCCCATGAAGTTGGGTGAGAGATAGAGTTTCCAGATCAGCACTGGAGCGTAGGACAATGGTATATGTGTCCCATCTCTCAGGAAGTGACCTGAGGAACCTGTTGTTCATCTGGCTGTTGGTGTACTCTTGTTTGACCATCTTCATCTCAGAGATCAAACAAGAGAACCGCTCAAACTGCTGGGTCAGTGTCTCACCCTTTCTATATGAGAAAGTCTCATATTGTTGGGCGAGGATTTCCCTATTGTTTGCTAAGACCGAATCAGTTCCTCCAAATTGTTCCTTTAGAGCAACCCATAGGTCATGAGCAGACTCATGATGCAATAGCCCTGAGTATATCTCATTTGGAATGCCCATGGCTAAAATTCCATGGGCTCTAGCATCAATTTCGAACAGCTTTAGATCTTCGTCCGAATATTGTTCAGGTTTCTTCGCAACCTGTTCATTAGATTCCGGGACGCTCACCATAGGCTTGTATGGCCCATGCACCACTGACTTCCAACAACCAGCACTGTTGACAGCCAAATGGTGTAGCATACGTCTTTGCCATATGTTATACTCGTTCCTAACCTGCATCGGACGCTTGGTTGAGGAACCAGTATTGTGAGGATCATTAGTTGGTGTTGTCATCTCAGGTTTTAGTCAAAAAAAAGTTTAAACCAGAAAAACGTGACTCAAAACAACCAAAAGACCTCAAGATTTTGGCCAGAAACAGCAGAAACTCACTCTCTATGGCTAATTCTTGCAAATTGCTAATTCGATCAAACTGAGAGATCAAAAGAGCAGTTTCAAATGATCAATGGTTAAATCGATCAATGATTAACCCGCTCTGATACCATTTGACTGGATCTCAGCCTCTCGTTTGATCAATTAGATTAAGTTTGCAGCGGATTTAGCACATTAATTAGCAATTATATCAAGAACATAAAAGATATTATGATTAAAAGCATAAACATAGAGAGAGAAGAGTTCTGCGAAACATTAAATGTTTTATTGCTAAGCACGTTTCGGCAATTAAAACAGCATGGTTCACCATCCTTTTATAGGCGGCAAAAGGATGGTGGTGATGTCCTTTTTCTGACATCAACTGAATATTAAAGTTACAACTGACAGAACATGAAACTACTGAAGATGTCAACAGCTGACATCTTCTTACAAAAGTGTTCCTAACTTTTACAAGTACTGACAAAAGTAAAACTACTGAAATCCTACAACGACTGAAGAACAAACTCTTCAGTCGTTTCTAACTACTAATACTATAACAGCTGAAGAACATGCTCTTCAGCTGTTGTACAACTACTGAAACAAAATAAACTACTGAAAAGGAAAAACCATCACAACAACTGAAGAAGACTTCTTCAGCTGTTGTGACAAACTCTGAGTCTTCAGTACTTGGTCTTCAGACTTGGCTTCAGATGATGTAACAGCTGATGACTTCAGTAGATATCATCAGCTATTGTCTTCAGTCTTTGTCTTCAGACTTTGTGCTTCAGTAGAAGGTCTTCAGTTCTTCAGTACTTCAGCTTTTGATACTTCAGTACTTTGTATTCAGTACTTGAAGTCTTCAGTACTTGTATGATCAGTACTTCAGACTTTAGTACTTGGTCTTCAGTACTTTGGAGTCTTCAGCTGTTGTTCTTCAGTTCTTTGATTCTTCATACTTTGTTCTTCAGACTTTGTCAGAACAGCTGATGGGAGTCTTCAGCAGTTGTTGCAGTGGCATGTGGGACTTAGAGATTTTACTGATCTTGGCTCATTGGTTCTTTTGTCCAACAAATGGTATGAAGACCAGTTTACTGACGATGTGCTCATGCAAGCAAAGAGAAATGATAAGGAGCACAAAAGAATGAAACAAAGTCAGAAAAGAAAAATAGTTGAAGTCTCATCCCTTGTAGATGATGATCTGCTAAAAAGAGTGGGATGTAACAGAAGCTCACACACCATCAAAAGCATCACAGGAAATCAATTCACTTGTCCTATCTCAGAATGGGGATACGTTGAAAAGAATAAAGAGATGGTGTTGCTGAGAAATGCTGATGGGAAGAAGGGTGAAAAGATAAGAATCTTTGATCCAATAGAGCTAAAGATGCTGCATCCTAGCTACACATCATACCTTCATGACAAATTCTTCCCAAAGCTAACAGACGAAAAAGCCC
This sequence comes from Flaveria linearis, assembly GCA_024085815.1. Classification (NCBI taxonomy): domain Eukaryota; kingdom Viridiplantae; phylum Streptophyta; class Magnoliopsida; order Asterales; family Asteraceae; genus Flaveria; species Flaveria linearis. The sequence continues at coordinate 75,885,216 of CM044005.1, forward strand.
AGAATGTTCTCTGCCTGTACGTGCACATGATACAAGTTATAGATAAACTACATGCAAAGGCACACAAGAGAAGGAAGCATGAGGCTGTGCTTCTCAAAGGCACAACAATAGCTGAGGTGTCTGAGCTCAGAGTCTCAGAAGAAGACGAATTGGAAATTGTACATAATGATAGTGTAGTGGAAACACTCACTACGGAAGAAGATGTTTTAGGTCTGAGCTATGACACGTTGAAGAAGATTAGCAGGATGAAGATCAAGTACAAGTACGATGATCAGAAGACTGCTGTATCTTACTTCTACAATAAGATGATAGCTAGAGTTAAGGAGCTAGCAGTTTTGAAAGACTGATTACAAGGAGCTAAGCCTAAGGGGGAGTATTGTTGGATCTAGATTGTATAGGACTAGATCATTTTTGTATAGGCTTAGTACTTGAATCAAGTCTTGTAATTAACACTTGTAATAGTCAATATATATATATATGTGCATTGAATTTATAGGTTAACCCCGTTATATATATATATGTGTGTTGATTTGTGGCTTGACAGGAGAGAATATACTTGGATGAATTTCCTGAAATTGACAAAGTGTAGGAAACATCTACGAATGAACATTATTGTTAATCCGTAGATATGTTTCTTACAAGACCAAATGACCAAGTGAATGTTCCTGCGGATGATCAAGATACATGAAGTGAAGACTCCTACGGAAGAAGGATTTCCTACGGAAGAACAACTCTTCTACGGATGACCAAGTCATCTACGGAAGAATAAAAGTTCTGCGGACGACAAGATTGCTGCGGAAGAACATTATACTTGTGCGATTGCAAATACCAAAAAGTCAAACAAGTCAACACAATCAATAACAAATCCCGAGAGATCCGGTGTTTCCTTAGCCGACTCAAATCATCTATAAATACGAGTCCTAGGTTTAACATCTCGGGGTACACAATCAATCAATATTACGGCTGTCGAGTTACATCATTGTGCAACCCTAACCGCCGTCACATCAACATCAACATTATTTGATACACTGAATTCAATTGTTCATAGTTATTCATTATTATTCTTTTGTAATCATTACATTACAGTTAATGAAATACGTTTGAATAATTATTGATTTTGCATTTATTGTGTTTCTGTGGTTGTGTTCATCATTAATCATTAAACCAATTAAACGTCAATTAGTGATAATTCCGCGATCATTAAATTGATTTATTTTAATACTGATAATTCCTGAATTGAGATCATTGGATTCACAGGTTGTTTGTTTGTTTTTAAGGCGTGCATAGGAAAATGGGGAGAACTACGGAAAGAGCCGGTGCTAGTTCTTCTTCTAAAGGAAAAGGCAAGCAACTGGAAGCACAACCGAAGTAGATGAGGTATTTGGATAGGGATGATGATAGTGAGAGTGTTGAGGAAGAGATGGTAGGGCTGAACCCGGATAATAAGCCAATTTGGGAAGCGGGTATGTTAGACGAGCAGCCGGAAAAATGGAAACCAACACTTTTCCATGATCGAATGAACCATTTAAAAATAGGGCTGCTGCATTTATCTGTGAAAGGGAGGTCAGAGAAGTTGAGTATGGGCCGTTTAATGTGTTTGCTCAGTTTTGCACCTTAGGATGGGAGGCGGCGGTCAGTTGTTACGACAAAGACAATAAGAACTTGTTTATGGATGAGATTCAGGAATGGATGGCTACTTTGAAATGTAGCAAGTATGAGAGGCCATCACAGATGAAGTTGACAGGAGAGGTTAATGGGATAAAGGTGGAAATGTCGTTTGATACACTGCGAAAATTGGTGAAATTTAACAGTCTACCTGTTCGTGATTATACAATCCCTGATCTTGATGATCTGTTGATTAAACCGAAGAAACATCCGAGGTGGAATGACAGGCTTTGTTCTTATCGGTTACTTATAGTGGCGCGCTGTACCGAAGGAATTTGAGGATTGAAGTAAAATTGTTGCTTGCTATATGTATCTTGAATGTGATACTGAGAAGAGGTGATAAACAAGAAGTGAGATACCCGGAGATACCCATTTTTTACTCTATTAAATCTTTGGATTTTCCAAAACAAAGTGGGAAGGAGTATCATTCCTTATTGTCGTATTATTACGGGGTTGATGAAACAGTTCAAGGCTATCATATCCGAAGACAAAGGGGCTGTGAAAAGGCATAAGCCATTCGACATTAGAAAAATGGGTATTGGATGGTCGTATGCAGAGTCGGAAAGATACCACAAGCTCAAGTCGGAAGGTCAAAGATGGAGAGCCCTGAAAGTTGATGCACGAGTATTGTTACCGGGTGAAGTGGATGAACCCGAAAGTGCAGCAGAGGAGTCCCCAAGTGGGGATGATGATTATGCGGATGAGCCTTATGGCGAGCATATTGATGTGGGCCAAGGGGGCTCAAGTTGGGGACATGGTGGTGGTTTCTTTTACTATACGGAGCGCTCATACGCGCCGAATTGGGCATATGATGGTACTATGCAAGATGTCATTGAGAACCAACGTCCACCGGCTTCGGTTTTTCACACATGGTCGTGGTCTGAGCGTACTTTATTTGATCACCAAACAATGATGGGTGCTAGCATGGAGCGGGCCTTAAAGCACAATTTTGACCGATAAGAGGCGTGGAACCTCACGCATGCTTACTCCTATGAATTAGAGATGAATAACAGATACAATGATGATCAATCCCGGCGGATGCATGCAGATTGGCATACGGGGGGCCGGTGGTCGTGGATCCACAACCGGTAGATTATGCGTCTCTACCACCTTATGATGGTAGTGTATCGTATCTGACCCCGCCACTCCATCATTCGCAGTGGATAGACCCACGTCAACAACCAGGAGATTCGTAACAAAGTAGAAGTGGTAGCGGCACATTTGTTTTCGGAGAATGAATGAGATGATGTCTTCCGTTTTCGAGCCTCCTCAGCCACGCTACTATTAGTCAGGTCGTGCTCCTTCTTGTATATTTTATGAATATTTGTTGTTTTGTTATGTTTATGGACGGGTGGTTGGGTGGTGTTTAGTTGTGATATTATGTTTCGGGTTATGTGAGTTGGTGGTGTGATGTTTTTGAAAAGAAAAAAAATATATATATAAAAATATAAAAAAAGAAATTAAATTAAAAATTATTATAAAATGAAAATACCAAAAAGAAATTTGTGGTTTGAGTTTATGAGCTTTTGGTTGGTGTTAAAGCGTTTAAGCGATCAAATCCTCTCAAAACCATACATTGGGGTCAACGTATCCCAAATGTGGGGACGGGGGAAATTTTGAAATTTAAAATTTTTTTGTTAACTCAGGCAAAATATTATGAGAATTTAAACACCTTGGACTAACCCCGAATGATGCACCGACAACCCTTAATACTTTTTGTTTGGTGAGAGTTGAAGCCACACTTGTAAATAAATAATATTTGTCTTTGATGAGAGTGGTAACGGGTGGGGGTGCATTAGAACTTGTGCTTGAATATGGTTTGAGTCCTTAGTTAATTGTGAATGTAAAAAGGATAAGGGCAATTAGGTAGCCTCATCTTGGTGAGTGCGAGTGTGGGATTTGTGGGGTTAGACCTCATTCATTGTATATATGAGCTTGGTAGTGAGAGGGGCGGGGGTTTGGACATTTAGTTGTCAATTTTGTGCCTAAAGCCTATCATTTGTTACCCCTTAGCTAGTTTCCCAAAATTTTACCCAACTTGACCCGGTCTTCTAGTGTTAGTAGTATGTAAATATGTTATGAAGTTATGTTGAATGTTTGCTTATTGTGTTTTTAAAAAAATAAAATAATAAAAAAATAAAAAAGAGAAGAAAAAGCAATGAAAAAAAGTGATGTTGAGTTGTCTTGTATATAGTAGTTTAATTGTGGTGTTTATTTATCTATTCCATTGTGTAATAAAAGACCGGGAAAAGTCCTTCATTACTACATATATATTCCATTTCGTACCCGTATACTTAGCCACGCTACAACCTTTAAGTCCCTTTGATTTGCATTCATACTTAGCACTTGTAGGAGGAGGACTGATTTAGGTACAAGCCTATAATTGCGCAACCACCCGTTTGCTTTTGTGTGTCTAACTCATAAATGCTAGTGCTTACTTGTTGCCAAGAGGAAAGCTATAGCGAGGGGTGTGTTATGTTGGGTGTTAAGAAAGGGTTAGTAAAAGGACAACGTGTTATTGCTTGATTTATATTAATCGCTTGTATTGAAAATGGTTTTGATGAGTTGCTTGGGACAAGAAACGGTTAAGTGTGGGGATGTGACGGGTGGTCCATAGGACAACCCTTAATGATGATAAAAGATGAGTTTATCCCTCACTTGATCGCCTACTTAGCTTGAATTAGATGACTACAGTAAAAGATGAGTTTATCCCTCACTTGATCGCGTAATTAGCTTGAACTAGATGACTATAGTTGCTTATGTTTCAGGCACACTTTGGAGCTTAAAATGGATAATTCACTGCTTTGGATGGACTGGAGTGGAACGGGTCAAGCATGGAAGGAAAGAAGAAATAAAACAAAGAACTCAGGTGTCTACCGTAAGTTACGGTAGGCACCGTAAAGTACGGTAGCCCTAAAAATCATAGATTTCCCACCGTACCATAGTAGAGAGCTACCGTAATTCTTTAAAGTCTATCGTAACTTACGGTAGCTACCGTATGTTACGGTAGAGGTGACGAAGAAAACGTAACTGCCTTGTTTTAAACCGTTTATGGGTGTCTTTTCGGGATACATCATCATTGGACGTTTTCTCTACGCCAGGGGGCGAATTTTAGCTTTGGATATCATTGGGGAACAATTTCTAACATTCGTTTTGTGTTTTTGATTCGTATGAACATTACCCTTTGTGGTATGATGATTCACCGAATAATGTCTGGCTAAATTCGTGGTGATCATCTTAGGTGAAGGTTTCTCTACAACTCTTGTGTGATTTTCTTTAATTTCTAGAATGATAACTTTGTGTGTTTGCTTTGATTATCATGGTGTTTCAATAGTTGATTGTAGCTTGTTAATTGATATAGCAATTCTAGTCTAAATCGTACGTTCTTAGTGTCGTTGACAATCGAGATATCATGGGAAGGGTTAGGGTTGGATATTGATTGATTGATCATCAGGAAACAACCTCGCGTTAATATAATCCAGTACTTTGTTCTCTTTTATCACAACAAGTGTTTAAACCTGAGTTATGTCTATGTGACTCTTTCTCGTTGGAATTTTGCACAAGTGTTAAAAGAAGCTAAAACCTAAGATGGTCATTATTCTCATAATCTGAATAAAAGTTCCAATCTTGATTAGCAATTAGTTGATAACTTAGTTTTTACATCAAACAATACAAACTCTTGATCTTTACTTTTTGCACATTAGGTTAATTGTAGTTAATTTACAAGGCTATAGAATCAACACATTTTCCACATACTCCCTGAGTTCAATACCCATTTACCACTATCTATTAGTTGTTATTTGGATTAAATTTGCATGTACTATGACATCACGTCAAATTTTGGCGTCGTTGCCAGGGAGTAATGAGCAACGTGTGTTAATTTAGTAGTTTTGTTTTGTTATTTTGGGGTTTACGTTGGTTGTGTTTAGTGTGCAGGTACTTTAGGTGTATGCGTACTAGGGGCTCTCACAAGTCATCACCGCTATCATTTGATCCAGAAATTGAAAGAATACTAAGGCAAAATCGAGTTTTGCTAAGGGAAAACAAAATTGCAGGTTCACCTACTTCACCCATTACGCCAAGAAATATCATGGCCGGTTCACAAATCCCAACCACAACGGGTCAAACGACCTCATCTTTCATACCTACATCAACACAACCTTCACCAAATACCACCGTTCCTAATTCCACTAATAATCTTACATCATAAAATGTTACATCAACCAACACTACACCACCTATTATTACCCAAGTTGAACCTACCATCACCTATAGCCCCTCCACTACAATTCCACCATTTTCACATTTCTTTCCATCCTCGGGTCAATGATCCTCTACCTACTCAATGCCACCAAGCTCAACTATCGTTCATACTATGTCTACATTTAGACCAACAAACCAGTCGGGTTCCCAATATTCTTCTTATCCTTTTATGCAATCTTCGGGCATAGGAGGTGATCGATATGGTGATGGATATGGTGAAGACTTTGGGGAATATGAAGAAGAAGAATTCTATTATGGAGGAGATGGAGGTGAGTTGGGACTTCAAGGAGGAATGGGTTTTCAACAAAGTCAACCATTACAACAAGTTCAAGAAGTGGGAAGGATACCAACAGGGGTACAACATATTCGACTACAAGCAGCGGTGGAGAGGTGTGTTTGAAAATGGGGAACCAGATTTGCTATCCCCGTTTTCTATAATCTGCATATCGCCGCAATAAACCTATTGCGATGACAATTTCAATTAATTTAAAATAATTAAAATTTAAATTAAAACAATTAAAATTTATTTTTAATTATTTTTTATGACGATTTGTCGCTGCAGATAATAAGGATAAAATAAATAAAGAAGGTCAGAAACGAAAAAATATAAAATGTTTTTTTGCGACGAAACTATCGCCGTAAATATGTTAGCGGGAAATTTTCCCTCCTAAAAGAGAATTTAGAAAAATAAAAAAATCTTAAAAATATTATTTGCGATGAACTTTTATGGTCGCAAACAATATTAAATATTTAAAATTTGAAAATAAATTATATTAGACTATTTGCGACGATGTTGTGACCGCAAAAATAATTTTGACTACAAAAGTCAAAAAGTAAGCTGTTTTTGTCGTTCAGCGTGTTTTTCGCGATGATAGTCTTATCGTTGCAAAAAACATCGACACAAAAAACTATTTTACTTGTAATGTATGTGCATTTTAGTAACTATATATTTCCTCAAGAAGTGTGTGCAACTATTGTTTGATAACTTTACTCTTTTGTTCACTTATGCTGTTCTGGCCAGATGAACTTGCTAAATGTGTTGTTGATGAGACTATCATGCCAGGGATCACTACTACAAAAACAGGTATTTTCTATGGATTTTTTGCTACTAAAAATGCCCGTAACAAATTTGTTAAGGAATAGCTACGGATTTGCTATGAATTTGTTTTCCTACGATTTACCTACAAATATACCATAGCAAGTTATGTTCGTAGCAAATCCGTAAGAAAATTTAAGCAAAATTGATAAAATTAATATATTAAAAAATAAATTAATAAAATTCATAGCAAATCCGTAGTAAAATCAATAACTAAATTTCGAGGGAAAAAATAATTAGTCTAGAAAAATCCGTAGCAAGAATAAGAAATACATTTTAAAAAAAAATTAACAAAATCAGTAGGAAGATCCGTGGTAAAAGTATAAACATACGTATTTAAATAATGATAAAAGAACTTCTTCATAGATTCCGTAGTAAAATCCATAGCAAAATCAAAAATCCAAAATGTAATTAACAATAATTATCCAAATCGTTGTAAAATTCTAGCAAAGTTCGTACCAAATTTGTTATGAATTAGCTACAGGTTTGCTACGGATACATGTCGCTACGGTTTGCCTTCGGATAAACCATAGCAAAATATGTTCATAGCAAATCTGTAAGAAAATTCATCGTAAAAGTTATAAAATAAATATATTAAAAATGATTTAATTAAATTCGTAGCAAATTCAAGAAATAAATTTTGAAAAAAATAACTAAAAATAGTTTAGCAACACCCGTAGCAAAATCCATAGCAAGACTAAGAAATAAACATTAAAAAAATAATTTAATAAAATCCGTAGTAAATTTCGTAGCCAAAGTGAAAATATAAGATTTTAAATAATGATAAAATATATAATCAAAAGAATGCATAGTAAATCCTTAGCAAAACCTAAATCTAGGAAAATATTACATAATAAAATATTAATACCCATAGCAAAATCAAGAAAATAAATATTTAAGATATTTGAAAGTAAATATTATAATCAAGAATTAAGTTTTAAAAAGTAAATAAAATCACTTAATTAAAACCTTTGTAAAATTCCAAACGAAATCAAGAGATATATAACAACTATAAATAAATAAACATAAAATATTAATAAAAACGATAGTAAATTTACAAGAAAGTAAGTTTTGATATGTTGATAATCAAACATAATAAAATATTACCAAATATGATTAAGTGTGACCCATTATGATCTGTTAAAAACTATTATAACCTTCAAGAACCAATACGACTCATTAAGGTGCAAAACTCGTTAATTATTAAAAAATCTTTGCACTCCTACTTAGTCATGTATAACTGTGAATGTACTTCTAGAGAATTAATAATAAATCATTTAGGATTGTGATGAATTGGGGTTAGATTGTGCAAATATTGTATAGTCAACGAATATCAATAATGGTTAATGATAATCAATTAGCTAGGATCAATAATGATTAGTGATGATCAATTAGCGTCAATGTTCGTCAATAATTGTCAATGATGGTATAATATGGTAACCTAGCTTTGATTTCAGTCAATCATGATTAATTAGTGGAAAATTAATTATAGGGGTGTTTATCGAATCGAATCGAATCGAATCAATTTCAATTTAATCGGATCGAGTAAATCGAATTTCAAAATTTCTAAACAGGATCGAATTCGAAAAATATAAGTTGAAAATAAAATTCGAATTCGATTCGCATTCGCAAGAAATTTCGACTACCCGAATCATATTTGGTAAAAGAAATAATTAATCGACTAATACCTTTAAAATCCACTTTATAAGAGGAGTAATAGTGCATGTTTTCATCATACAAATATGGTATTGTTGGGTTTATAAAGACAAGCTTGTACAATCAAGTTGTAGTACTATATTGAACTAGACTTCTAGCTTGTAATATAGTCTGGTTAAAACTTTGGGTTATATCGTTTATTTAACAATATTATGTTAACCCATATGTACTATTGCATCTAAAACTTAGTGTATCTTTTGAAGCCAATGCGCCATCCTTAATTGTTTTATTCTCGAGTGATGAACACATCATATGACTTTCAAGCATGAATGGGTGTGTTTTTTGTATTAATTCCAAACAGTTTTAAACTTTAAATGTTTGTACTTATTTATATATGCAAAGCGTAAAATGTTTATGTACTTTTACTTATCACAGAATAAATATAAGGAGTGTGGTGTTGATAGATATGGAGAGGATAATACCTTACACCCTGAACTTGATGTGGAATTTAGCGGGGGGAAGAAAAAAGGTAGAATGTACGGAACTGACAACACTAGTGACTCATATGTTGTGCTGACCTGTACACCATCAATTTCTAGTAGTGATCCACCTGGGAGAAGTGATGAGGTTGGTATTCATTTTAGTGATAGAAATTCGATGTGTGTTTATTTATTATGGTATCAATGAATCATCATATTAGAAGGTTTATATTTACACATTGAATTTTTCTATGAAAAGATGCATGTTTGCATGAACTAATAACGATTAGAGGCGACAAAGGTTGAAAGAACAAATAGTAGAGTTAGAACGAGATAAAACAGAGATGAATGCTATGATGGAGAAAATTGAAGAAAATGCAAGGTTATATGCTGAAATGAGTAAGAAACTTTAAATGTTATCACAAAACCTACCACAAAACATTCCATCAAGTTAAGGAATGAGTTTATGCTAGTAACTACTATGATTTCTATATTACCTGTGATGTTTTTGGATGATTTGGATTTTTATACTATTTGGTTTCGATTAACATGTGATGTTTTCGGATGTTTTTGGATATTTAATGTATTGAAATTAAATATTTTATGCTATTTGGTTTGGATTAACTTTTGATTAAGTTTGTATATATTTATGAAAGTTGTGATATATATCATATACAGGAAAAGGTTGAATAACATCATGAAAAGCAAATCTTTTGGAAAATTTAGACAAAATTCGTAGCTAATCCGTAGCAATAATTTAATAAAATCCGTAGCAAACTAATTGCAAACCCATAGCAAAATTGGTAACAAAAGTATAACAAAATTCGTAGCAAATTTCCATAGCCAAAATGTAGCAAATCCATAGCTAAGTTTGATAGCAAATATTTGTAGCAAATTCCTAGATAAATCATCCATAGCAAAACCGTGGCTAAAATCCATAGCAAAATAGTAGCAAACCTTTCCATAGCAAAAATTTAGTAGCTAAAATTAAACAAAACTCTATAGCAAACTCCGTAGCAAATATTCGTAGCCAAATGCATAGCTAAATTAGCGACGTCAAATTGTGTAGCTAAACCCGTAGCAAATATTAGTCCGTAGCAAAATTCCGTAACAAGAAAAATTAGCGACGAAAGTATCATCTACAAACCATATCCGTAGCAAGTTCGTAGCAAACACTCGTTTTGCTACGAATTCGCTACGGATTTAGCCGTAACAAATACCTTTTTATGTAGTAGTGGATGATTCTGCTTGATAAGCCTAGTTCACTGGCTTTTTAAATTTTGCAACATATGTTCCTGAGTTACTGTCTTTCTGGTCCTAAACCTGGAATTCATTCTTTTCTAGATTATGGCTTGTATCTCGTATTGGGAGTGTCAATGTATCAGTACATGCGTCAATTCCGAATGATTGCTGTTACCGCGTAATAAAAAAAAAAAAAACTGTTGCCGCGATCTCTTCCCCGGTTTCATCTGAAATCACAACAGAGATGCGTTACCTGTATTTTATAATAAACCAAACACCATTTAATAGTACGTGGTCTGTTGTGACCTAACATGGATGCAAAAGTATTGGGATGATACATATATAATCTATGTTATTGTAGGAGGTTATAAGGAACGCCAATTTGATGCATTTTGTTACTTTCTACAAACAACTATTATAAGATAAAAAGAAAAACCTCGCAAGTTAGCTTCAATTTCTTTTAGTTGAGTTAAAAAGTTGTATCCTTTTTATAAGTTAATGCGTTTTAAGAAGTTTTTTTTTTTAATTTTTTTTTACGTATCAACTCGTACCTAACTCTTTGTTGACTTTGAGAACGGTGTCAATGAAGGTGCGCTGAAGTTGTGGGTGGTGCAAAATCTGTTGGCGTAAGGGAGGTTCAATCTTTATCTTTAGATGCAGTGTGATCTTCTGCATAGCCTTCATATTGTCCATTCTTGTATTTTATATCATATTGAAGAACCTGAAATCGATATATTACAAAGTAAGATAAGTAAAAGACGTGTACGTGTGTATTTTAATAGCTTAGTGTACTCATTGCTATTTCATTGAATAATTTAACTAAACATACAACGGTTCAAATGAAAGTCAAATCAAAGGGAATTCAGATGCATAAAGACCGGCCTCCTAAGTTGTTTTATGATAAATGTATGGTGCAAATAACTGAACAATAACATTATTTTTTTCTAACAGTGGGCCAAACATTTGAACAAAACGTTGCATGAAAGTCGTGCGAAGTAAGAGAAAGCATCCATATTCGTCAAAATACGCAGAACGTTGTTCAGTTTTAAGGTCATTTTTAAAAATATAAACCATTGTCAATAGATTTAATCAAACTGTACAGTTGGCTCCAAATAATCCTTTTCTCACGATGTTAACAGGATAAAATGAACCAATATATCATGCCTCATGTTAAACTTCCTTATTATAGAAAACAACCCATGTTTCTAGTTGATCACAATCCTAAACAAGATTGAAATAGTCCGAGTATCTTCAAATTATTTTAAAACTTAACCAATTGTTATTTATAAATATATCTTTCAGTTACACTACAAGAAAATCTGGCAATAGCGGCGACGCCATTAGCGGCGACAGGTCCATTAGCGGCGACACCATTAGCGGCGACACTAATAGCGGCGACCTGTCGCCGCTATTGATGAGGAATCCATTTCCACTTTTTTCAATCAGATCTGGCCGTTGATCGTGCAATAGATCTAACGGTTGGGGATTGATCGTACTTAACCAATAGCGGCGACACTATTAGCGGCGACATGTCGCCGCTATTGGTTAAAAATATACAGCCCACCATCGACTTCCCTCCACATTTCCCCCTTTCCCTCCATCCACCTTTCTCTCTCGATTGCCGCCTGCCACCACCCGAGCACCACCCACCGGCCATCACCCGAGCACCACCCACCGGCCATCACCCGAGCACCACCCACCGGTTACCACCGCAACCCCCATTCCCCCTTTCCCTCCTCCTCTCGCCGGCACCGCAACCCCCCACCACCCTTTCTCTCTCAATCGCCGCCTGCCTACCCCCTTTCTCTCTCGATCGCCGCCTGCCACCACCCGAGCACCACCGAACACCACTTCTCACCACCTGCCACCACTGCAATCCCCCACCACCGCTGCTGCAACCCACCACCACCACCACCACCACTGCTGCTGCAACCGACCACCGCCACTGCCGCTGCAACCGAAGACCACCGCTGCTGCAACCGAAGACCACCGCCACTGCTGTGTTAAAAGTATGTATTTTTTAGTATGTATTTTTTAGGTATGAATTTTGATTTAGTATGTATTTTTTTTAGTTGTGTTAAAACATTATTTAGGTAGAATTTTTGATTTAGTTGTGTTATTATATGAATTATTTAGGTTGTGCTACTTGTGTGAATCTTTAATTTAGCTATACAAGTTATTTGTTAAATTATTTATTTATTATGTTTAGTAATTAGATAAGTAATGCTTAATAATAACAAGTAATGTTTATACAAGTTATACAAGTTAGTTTAGGTGCTTTGTTGGTTGAAAATTATTATGTTAATAATGCTTAATAATTAGGTTATTTAGGTTATGATAGTTGTGTAACAAGTTGTGTTATTTGTAAGTAATGTATCGGTGGAAAATTGGTTGAAAATTATTTAGTAATTAAGTGTTAATTTAAATGAAACTTGTTTAATAGATTTGTGTTAGATTGAGTTAAATTTTTATAGTAATGAACAACAATAAGAAAATCACTAAAAAAATCAAACGAAACGTGACATTTTTTAAAACAATTGCAATAATGTTTCAATTTGTTTAAACATTGTCACATTTCATTTAATTTTTATAGTAATTGCTTATTGTTTTACATTATGAGCGTTTACGTTTCGTGACTTCATTCTAATCATCACGAGCTTAGAAATACCCGCCCGAAATTGATTTAGTAATTAATTTCGGGTTGTCCCCGTTTTGGGACTGCTTTTTGAATATTTTATCTCATTTAGGATATGAATGTGTATTACATATTGTTTGTTTAAGAAAAATTTGGTCATTTTCTCTTTGATCCTCGGGTATATATTTCTATATACTTAGGAGCTAAGAGGAAATGCTGCCGAATTTTTCTTAAACAAACAATTATGTAATACATGTTCATATATGAGATAAAGTATTCAAAAAGTGGGTATAGCAGCCTACCCTTTGGAATTCTCAATCTACTGTCCTACTTTTTGTTTGATAAATAATGTATCGGTGGAAAATGATTTATTAGTTGTGTTATTTGATAAATAATGTTGGATATAATGATATAAACTTAACTTAGTTTATTTAGCCTTTTATGTAACTTATGACTTATGGTTTTCTGATGATTTTTCCCTTCTCTTTATGTATATGATAAACAATTATGTAATACATGTTAAACAAACAATAATGTTGGATATAATGATATAAACTTAACTTGGATATAATTATTAGGTTTTACTTGTATGAATTATGCTATAATATTAGTAATTTGGTATGAATTGTATGAATTATGTTAATTGTATGAATTATCATGTTAATTATATAAATCTTTTGTACTTTAATTTGGCTAAACAAAATTAGTTAGTTATTATGAAAAACAATTGTAATAATGTATATTATCATTTGACTTTTATAGTAATTCGTTATTGTTTATATTAGTAGGTTTTAGGGTTTCGGTAAGATTCATTCTGATAATCACGAGCTTAGTAATTCCTTTTTGTTCGAGTTTTGTGGATAATTTTTCATCCACTTAAATCCTAATATATTTTGCAGTTCCATAATCATGCCTATCGATAAAAGTTGGCTTCTTAATCCGAATCGTAGATCACCTGAGTATCAACAAGGACTTAGCTCTTTTATAGATATGTGCGAAAAACTTGTGGACAGTTATGGCCAGATTCGATGTCCATGTATGAAATGTCAGAATACGGTATTATTAGGATGGGTTAAAATGAAATATCATTTAGAAATATGGGGCATGTGCCGGTCGTACAAGGATTGGATCTATCACGGTGAAAGTTTAATTCCTGAAGTTGTAGTTGTGGAAAACGTTGCGCCAACAAACGAAATGGCTGACGTTATCGAAGACGTTATGGAGGAGAGTAGCGGTATCCATGAGCAGAGTAGTGGTCTCCATGATGATTTTGAGAACTTGTTAGAAGAAGTTCAATCAGAATTATATCCGGGTTGTGCTAAGTTTTCTTCACTTGATTTTTTAGCAAAGCTTATGCATATCAAGGTGAAGAATAAATGGACTAATAGCTCATTTGATGAGCTTCTTGAGTTGTTACAATCTTCACATCCTGAGGGTAATAAAATCCCATCTTCTCATTATGTAGCAAAAAGGACATTAAAAAGATTGGTTTAGGATATGAGTCGATACATGTGTGCAAATATGATTGTGCTCTTTTCTGGGGAGAAAACCTTTTGTTAGAAAAATGTCCCGTTTGTAATGAGAGTAGGTGGGTTGATACAAATACAAAGGGCAAGAAGTTACCTCACAAGGTGTTACGATGGTTTCCTTTAACCCCGAGACTACGACGATTGTATTCTTCAAGGCACACGGCAAAAGATATGATTTGGCATAGTACCGGACGATCAGAAGAGGGTACGATGCGACATCCTGTTGATGGTACCTCATGGAAAGATTTTGACATAAAGTACCCGACCTTCTCAAGGGAACCGCGAAACGTTCGCCTAGGGCTTGCAGCCGACGGTTTTAATCCATTTGGTAACATGAGTTCGGCTCATAGCACGTGGCCGGTTGTACTCACCACATACACTCTGCCTCCATGGTTATGCATGAAAGAGTCATCATTTATGTTGTCATTGTTGATTCCTGGTCCTAAATCACCGGGGAAAGACATGGATGTGTTTCTTAGGCCGTTGGTGGATGAGCTTAAGCAGTTGTGGGTGTCAGGCGTACGTACTAAAGACGCGGCGACAAACACGTTCTTTACAATGAAAGCGGCGTTGTTATGGACTATAAACGACTTTCCAGCTCGTAGTAGTTTATCTGGTTGGAGCGGGCAGGGTTACAAAGCATGCCCGACATGTAACGAAGACACTCCTTCTATGCGTGTTACAAATAAAGTTGTATATGTTGGTCATCGGCGATTCTTAGATGCTAACCATGAGTGGAGAACAAGTTTAGAATTTAACGGAGAACCCGAGATCAGAGCCCCTCCGAAACAGTTTAATGATACAGACATAGAAGCACAAATTAGTCGTCTACGCCATCGTTTGCCGGGTAAACATCCCGATTTTGGAGGTGTAAAATCAAAGCGGGAGGAGTTTGAGTTGAACTGGTCGAAACGAAGCATATTTTTTGAACTTGAGTATTGGTCTTCTCTGCAGCTAAAACATAACCTAGATGTGATGCATATCGAAAAAAATGTGTGTGACAGTTTGTTGGGTACTCTTCTAATGAATGAAAAGAGCAAAGATACACCAAATGCACGTGTTGACCTGAAAAATCTAAATATTCAAAGTAGGCAGTGGTTGGAGAAAAAGAATGGCAAGTGGTATAGTCCACATCCAAAATACTCATTGAAGATCAGTGATCGAAAGTTATTTTGTGAGTTTATAAAGGATGTTAAATTGCCTGATGGGTTCGGATCTAATATCAGGAAGAGAGTGGTAGATAACAATACTAATATTACTGGGTTGAAATCTCATGACTGTCATATTCTCATGCAGCGTTTAATACCGATTGGGGTTAGATGCTTTTTGACCAAAGATACTTATACACCAATAGTTGATCTTTGTACGGTTTTTAAGCAACTCTGCTCAAGAACACTATTGGTCGAGGATATGAAGAAAGCTAAGGATGCCATTCTTATAATATTGTGCAAGTTAGAGTTGATCTATCCTCCGGCGTTTTTTGACATTATGGTTCATTTAGTTTTGCATTTACCTGATGAAGCGATTCGTGGTGGTCCTGTATGTATGAGATGGATGTATCCGTTTGAAAGATATATGAAAAAACTAAAAAATTATGTCAGAAACAAAGCAAGGCCGGAAGGTTGTATAGCTGAAGGTTATGTTGCTGAAGAAGCTCTATCATTTTGTTCGAGATACCTTCGAGATGTTGAGACTCAGTTTAATCGCCCTGACAGAAACGAGGATGTCATTATCCAAAAAAGAAACGTGTATGCATTTGAGTCTAAATGTCGTCCGGCTAGTGCAACAAAGATGAAATACCTTTCTCCAAGTGAAAAGCTTAAGTTAGAATGGTTTGTGCTCGATAGCTGTCAAGAAGTCAGAGATTATATGAAGTAAAGTTTCCTATCTTTAACTTTGCATCATTAATTAAATATATTTCATTGTCACTTATTGTATATTTTTATCAATATTGTAGTGAATTTAAATCTGTATGTCCACATGAGGATATTAAAATCAAATTTCCATCATGGTTCCTCGAGAAGGTAATCTATATCTAACACGTGTTACTATATATTTGTTAGGTATTCCATATATAACACGTGTTAGTCAATATTTTCTTAGGTTTATTCGATGAAATACAAAATTCTCTAAAATTTCATTCAGAGTTGTATGCTCTTTCAATGGGTGCGGATGTAAATGCCTATAGTTATACTGCTTGCATAGTCAACGGTGTTAGGTTTATGGTAGTTGATCGTGACGCGCAACGCACAACGCAAAACTCCGGTGTTTTAGTGGAGGGAGAGAATGGTGAGAAATATTATGGGCAACTTGAGGAGATTATTGAATTACATTATGCAAATGGGTATTCAACTGTCCTATTTCGTTGCAAATGGTTTGATACTCGAAGGGGCATTTCATACGACAATAATATCATTAGTATCAACACAGAACGTGAATGGGACAAAGACGATCAACTCATATTTGCCTCTCAAGCTAAACAAGTGTTCTACATCCGAGAACCTTCTCGAAGAAATCAAAACAATAATCACCGGTGGGTCGTCGAGAATGTTAATCATCGAAAAATTTGGGATCGCCCTACAATCAATGATGGTGTCATGGAGAACATTCAAAATGTTGACAATGACTTGACAGAAGATCTTGACGTTGTTCACAACCACTCTTCATCTAATAGCATACTTTTCATTGACTTCACACAATACTTTCATAACATACCTACTCATGTCACCGAAGACGAGACTCCAAGTGAAGTTAATCCGCCAACTGTTACCGCTGAAGAGGTGTTTGAAGACGAGGATGATTATGATGAGGACGATTCTGATTATGACACCGAAGAGTCTGACGAAGATACTGAAGTATATGAGGGTGACTCTGATTGAAACATTTGTTAGGATTTGTATATGTATTTATTTATTTAAACCTTTGTTTGTATTTCATGTTGTACTACAAAACTTTCTTCTTATTTTAATATTATGTTCTAAATCTTATATTTCAAGACATGTTTTCATTGTGGATTGTTCTCGTATACCTTATGGCTGATGTGATGAGTCACGGAGGTGATGGCGCGGGGGATCCACCACTTCCTCCATTTGACACTCATGGGAGTCACGCGTTAGACGGTAATGGTTATTATAATTAATTTATATACTATGTTTATTCAATTATTATTAATATATGATGCAATCAATGATTTTTTAATCTGATTACAGGCACGCCTTCTCGTAAAACAAGAGGCAAGGCGAAAAATAAGAAATTGCAGCAAGAGCTAGCTAAAAAGGGAGGACCTTTATCTCTACCCTTTGATAGAGCTGCCACGTATACCCCCGTTGGCGAACTTAATGATATGTTTGTTCGCGAGGTGGGGATATACATGGAAGCTAATTTACCTTTTAATGTTCGTTCGTATGAAAATCTTTCCGATGCTCAGAAGAATGCTTTGGAAGAGCATATGGCGGTAAAATTTTATAAGTTATATGTTTGTTATTCATTTTTACATAAATAACTTTTATTTTGTTGAACTTAAATGTAGCGACGCTTTGACTTTGATGAGATATTGCGAGATCGTGAGCGCGCACAGATAGAGGGTGGAATCCGTGCGGTGTTTCTCAAACGATTTAGAGATCGAAAAAATGTGGCAAAAAAACATTTTGATCGGGTTGGAGGCTACGATAATGTAGAACAAGCAAGGGTCAATCCTCCAACAGGAATGAATCATGATAATTGGAACAAAACCGTTGACTATTTTATGAGTGACGCATATAGGAATGTGTCAAGTTCAAACAAATCAAATCGTCAACAACAAATATATACAAACCGTGGGGGGACTGCTTCATATAGTAGTTATTGTTATAAGCAGGTAATGATTTAAATTTATATATTTGTGTATTATATATTAGCATTTTTTAATATATAACATACTTTTTAAAAACAGAATAAAAGCAGACTTGAAACGTTCCATGATGCTCATACTGGTAAAGATGGGACATTTGATAGCGAGGTAGCAGAGCAACAATATGTAAGTATTTCTTAAAAGTATAATTTTTAAATATATATTTATGTATGTATAAATATGTTAATATATTTTTGTTAATTAATACAGAACCAATTAAAGGAAAGGTTTGATGAGCTAAGTCAAACCCAAAATCAAGAAAGTGGATCATCAACGCTGAATGAAGTCGATATCTTTGAGTCGGTGTTGGGACAACGGCGTGGACATATTCGGGGGATTGGGCGTAAACCATTTTCATCTGCAGGGACGAGTTCTTTTGTTCATGATCATGAACAAACTCCTCAGTCGTTTACACAGGTAAGTGCATCATAGTTGGATGTGTTAAGTTCATCATAGTTCACTTAGGTTTATTATGACTTTTTATCCCTAAAATAGACTTTAATTATCTAAGTTTAGCTTAAACGGGTCAAAATGGGTGAAAACAACATGATTTGAGTTAAAACGGGTCAAAATGAGTTAAACTTGGATGTGTTAAGTTCATCATAGTTCATTTGGTTTTTATGACTTTTTATTGCTAAAATAGACTTTAATTATCTAAGTTTAGCTTAAACGGGTCAAAATGGGTGAAAACAACATGATTTGAGTTAAAACGGGTCAAAATGAGTTAAACTTGGATGTGTTAAGTTCATCATAGTTCATTTTGGTTTATTATGACTTTTTATCCCTAAAATAGACTTTAATTATCTAAGTTTAGCTTAAACGGGTCAAAATGGGTGAAAACAACATGATTTGAGTTAAAACGGGTCAAAATGAGTTAAACTTGGATGTGTTAAATTCATCATAGTTCACTTAGGTTTATTATGACTTTTTATCCCTAAAATAGACTTTAATTATCTAAGTTTAGCTTAAACGGGTCAAAATGGGTGAAAACAACATGATTTGAGTTAAAACGGGTCAAAATGAGTTAAACTTGGATGTGTTAAGTTCATCATAGTTCATTTTGGTTTTTTATGACTTTTTATTGCTAAAATAGACTTTAATTATCTAAGTTTAGCTTAAACGGGTCAAAATGGGTGAAAACAACATGATTTGAGTTAAAACGGGTCAAAATGAGTTAAACTTGGATGTGTTAAGTTCATCATAGTTCATTTTGGTTTATTATGACTTTTTATCCCTAAAATAGACTCTAATTATTTAAGTTTAGCTTAAACGGGTCAAAATGGGTGAAAACAACATGATTTGAGTTAAAACGGGTCAAAATGAGTTAAACTTGGATGTGTTAAATTCATCATAGTTCACTTAGGTTTATTATGACTTTTTATCCCTAAAATAGACTTTAATTATCTAAGTTTAGCTTAAACGGGTCAAAATGGGTGAAAACAACATGATTTGAGTTAAAACGGGTCAATATGAGTTAAACTTGGATGTGTTAAGTTGATCATAGTTCATTTTGGTTTTTTATGACTTTTTATTGCTAAAATAG
Organism: Flaveria linearis; assembly: GCA_024085815.1. Lineage (NCBI taxonomy): Eukaryota > Viridiplantae > Streptophyta > Magnoliopsida > Asterales > Asteraceae > Flaveria > Flaveria linearis. The sequence goes on from CM044005.1 coordinate 75,905,213, forward strand.
ACTTAATTATCTAAGTTTAGCTTAAACGGGTCAAAATGGGTGAAAACAACAAGATTTGAGTAAAAACGGGTCAAAATGAGTTAAACTTGGATGTGTTAAGTTCATCATAGTTGTTTTAGGTTATTATGACTTGGATGTGTTAAGTTCATCATAAGTGTGTTTGTTTAACATCATTAATTGACACTTCATATACTTAGCCAAGATATAAATGTATATTTTGTTTTTGTAGGAGCAAATTTCAAGTCTATTTCAAAACGCGCAATTTATGTCACAAATGACGCAATTAATTGCTTCGCAAAAGGCTCCAAATCAAGTCGAAGAAGAGGATTCAGACGAGGGGGATGAATAGCATGCTTGGATGATTGGATGATATTGTGTAGTGTAATTAAACATGACTTAATTATCTATATGTATGATTGGATGATATTTTGTACGTAATCTAGATTGTAGTTTATGTATAATTTTATGATATTGTGTAGTGTAATCTAGATTTGATAAACATAGGTTTATTTTGGCTGGAAAACAGGATTTCCAAAAAAAAAAAAAACAAAAAAAATTAAAAAAAAGACTATTAGCGGCGACATATGTCGCCGCAAATAGTCGCAAAATACCATTAGGTGGCGACAATATTAGCGGCGATTTTTTGGTCAATAGCGGCGACACTTTTAGCGGCGACTTATTAGCGGCGACTTTTTGGTCAATAGCGACGAACTTTTAGTGGCGACTTATTAGCGGCGACTAGTCGCCGCTAATAGTAATAGCGGCGACACCTAGGGGTATTAGCGGCGACATATGTCGCCGCTAAAGGTCTTATTCCTTGTAGTGTTAGAGGTCGATGTCTATCGTATATAAATATACCTAACTACCTAAGATGGTTTAAGTAGCATATTTGACTCAAGAAATGAGCAATTAGCATTTCATATCATTGGGCAAGTTGTTTATTTATACTTGAATGTTTCGAAGTGCAAGCAAACAAATTAAGACATCACTGTTTTAAATGGTTAAAACTTGGTTAATCTAGCTTGGTACTAGAAATATATTAGATATAGAAAAATATTATGTCAATTGAAAACTACAAAGTAACGTAAAGCTCCACAGATGCAAAAAAGGATCATATACACTTATACACAACACCATCGCAATACCTAGGTGTAAATCGAACCCTCTTGACAAACAGAGGGTGACGTATTTGTATCGGGCGTCGCATGTCGGAGTCGGAGACGATGGTTGGGTTGGTGCGGCCGAGGGCGGTTGTCACTCTATTAACTTTTCTTCTCTCCCTGTTTAATTCTTTCACCTTCAGCACCAGCACAACAATTGATGGGCGTGTTTGTTATCGGACAGCTATCATGATTCATTTCCAACTTAACACTGATATAACCAGTCTATAATCCATGATTTACTGTTCATTCACTTGGTTTTTAAATAGATATAGATAGATAATTAGTTAGTGAATAACCCATTATAGAGTTTAGCGTAAAATAAAAGTAATGGTGAGTCCAGTAGACAAATAAATAATTAAAAGAATCCTAACATAAAGATACCCCTCCCCTCTGAATATTTCAACACCCATCCATATGTGGCGTATAAGTCTTGCACATTATTGCCTGTCATTCTAAGTAAAATACGTCATTTTTGAAATGCCTATACGCGTCGTATAGATCCATACGTCGCCGTATGGCCTTTTCAGACAACAAAACTAGAATATGTCTAATCAATCTTTCAACAGAGCTATACGTGACATATATCAACATATGCCGCGTATATGTTGGTCAATATAGTTGGACTATGTAGGTCGACCTCACACCTATATGTGGGCTTATGGATCTATATGCGGTGTATAGGTGCAAGTGAACCTACACACTCCAGCTATACGTGACAGTCTTATACGCGGCGTAAGGTGTCATATGCTAGGGGTGTCATTTTTACCCGAACCCCCGAATACCTAACCCGCTTAAACTCTACCCGAACCTGAATAAGGCATAACCCAAAAAAACCGAACCCGATTAGAATCAAACTCGAACCCGAAAATCTTATTTAAGTCGGTCTTTGAGTTGTGATTTAGCAATTCGGGTTAACCTGAATACCATATCGTCATCATTGATAATCTATATTTCATATTCTAGGATTTCAATCGACGCCATCTGTTTTTGACTTTTTATGAACTCGGTCAATCCTTCATTCACTTTATTTTTAACAGTATTGCAAAAATCGGATTAGTAGGCCAATTAATTAGTTACTAATCCATAATCAAAAGCTCCCCGCTTTGATTTTTCTAATCGGCAACATCAATCGTTAATCGGTCAAATAGGTCACAAATCGGGACAAATTGGCCCATATCGGCCCTAATTGGCCTATAATCGGCCCCTAATTAGCTTTTTTCCAGATTCCGGTAATGTCTAAAAATTCTGGTGAAAATTTTAAATTTCTAGGAAGATATCTGGATGTATGTATGTATGTATGTCTATCTGTCTGTATGTATGTATGTATGCATGCATGTATGTATGTATGTATGTATGTATGTATGTATGTATGTATGTATGTATGTATGTATGTATGTATGTATGTATGTATGCATATATGTATGTATGTATGTATGTATGTATGTATGTATGTATGTATGTATGTATGTATGTATGTATGTATGTATGTACGCACATACGTATGTATGTATGTATGTATGCATGTATGTATGTATGTATGTATCATGTATGTATGTATGTATGTATGCATGTATGTATGTAGGTATGTATGTAGGTATGTATGTATGTATGTATGTATGTATGTATGTATGTATGTATGTATGTATATACGTACGTACGTACGTACGTACGTACGTACGTATGTATGTATGTATGTATGTATGTATGTATGTATGTATGTATGTATGTATGTATGTATGTATGTATGTATGTGTATGTATGTATTATGTATGTATGTATGTATGTATGTATGTATGTATGTATGTATGTATGTATGTATGTATGTATGTATGTATGTATGTATGTATGTATGTATGTATGTATGTATGTATGTATGTATGTATGTATGTATGTATGTATGTATGTATGTATGTATAGTATGTATGTATGTATGTAGGTATGTATTATGTAGGTAGGTGTATGTATGTATAGTATGTATGTATGTATGTATGTATGTATGTATGTATGTATGTATGTATGTATGTATGTATGTATGTATGTATGTATGTATGTATGTATGTATGTATGTATGTATGTATGTATGTATGTATGTATGTATGTATGTATGTATGTATGTATGTATGTATGTATGTATGTATGTATGTATGTATGTATGTATGTATGTATGTATGTATGTATGTATGTATGTATGTATGTATGTATGTATGTATGTATGTATGTATGTATGTATGTATGTATGTATGTATGTAGGTAGGTAGGTATGTAGGTAGGTAGGTATGTATGTATGTAGGTAGGTATGTATGCATGTATGCATGGATGCATGGATGCATCCATGCATGGATGCATGGATGCATGGATGCATGGATGCATGGAGGCATGGATGCATGGATGCATGGAGGCTTGGAGGCATGGAAGTACGGACGCATGGTGTAAGGCCCCGTTCCCAGGATGCTTACAGTTGGACAATCATTGCACATAACACATAAAATATTCATTTAAGTTTAGTAAAACACCATAGTGGAATAACTTGAAAACCATTTCATATATTAACGACAGCTTTTGTAAAATAATACAATATAGTTAACTGTTACAAAATATCATAATTTGCATTACATTACAAAAACATCATTGTTATACAAATGGATGTCATCTCAAAAATGCCAAGTAGCTGCCCAGTGCCATCCTCAGCAACAATCACCTGGTAACTGGAAAATACATAAAAGTCAGCGTTGCTGAGTGAGTTCTAGTTTTATAATTAAAATACTTCACCTTCCATTTAAAACCGTTCTTTACTTACATATGTGCTCATACATCATACGTACAAATAGATAATCTTATTATTATCTTCATCATCATTCATTAACTTTCATTCATTCATCATTGTACGTCATCATTACATAATAGGAACATAAGGAAACACAACATAAACATACATAGCATCACATAACACCACATACATCATCACACATCATCATAAACCATCACGCATCATCCATTCCAATACACATACATATACATAACAAGTCATCATAGAACATAACCGACCCTCCGTGGGACAGCGGGGGTTCGGGGGTGGCAGCCCCTGACAGCGGGGTCCTAGGGGCAGCAGCCCCTAGTGAGATCTAAGGGGCAACGCCCCTGGCCGGGGCCGTGCTACAAGGTCAGCGTGAAAATTTTTTATTTTAACACATTCGTATAGCACATTTTGCTATAGAAAAATCGATCTTCCTGTTAAAACCTCTTAGAATCTTGGTCATTTAAATTGTATATTTAGTATGCATTTCCAGCCCCAAGCAAGTTTAAAACCTTTAAATAGGGGACCTAGAACTCATCTGGACTCTGTGAGAAGCTTTTCAGTCAAGATTTCTAACCAAGAGTCGCACTACACAGTCTGCAGATAAGTTAACACTCAAAGGAGTTAATTTCTGCCTAATTTCGCTGCAAGATCAGCAGTTTCACTGCTAGTTTTGCCAAAAGTTTCACTACGAGTTTCGCCAGCAGTATCGCTGCTAGTTTCGCCAGCAGTTTCGCTTGCAGTTTCACCCAACTTTCATTGATAATTCAAGTCTGCGAATCTACCTGCGAAACTATAGTTTCGCAGGAAGATCCATAGTTTCGCTGGATGATTACATAATTTCGCTGGACGAACTCCTAATTTCGAAGAACGGGCTGAAATTACGAACCAGTCTATTTTTAACCCAAAACTTCAATCTTGTACACCCAAAACCTTGGTTTATCATCCATGAAGCTATATCTATGCTTTTTACATGTTTTCTTATAAAACAATGTGAGTTTTGGAAGATTCTTTGCCACTTTCAAAAACCCCAAAACCTAGAATCCGGGTTTAAGCTAAAGGAACGATTAAATGATGCTTCTTACCTGGATTCTTGGTCTTTCCTTGTTTTTTGGATGCCCACAAACACCGATCTTCAATCTCTTGATCAACCGAGCCTTAAATCTTCACCTCCTCTCTGCTTTCTCTCTCTACACTCTCTCTCTAGAAGTTGGTATTGAGTTGCAAATAAGAGTTTCTTTGGCTGATGCGTTTATATATATTGGGTGTTCGCGGGACCTTAAACTCGCGGAAAACATAACCCGCGAGGTCTATTCGGTCCATACTACATTTCCCGTGTATTTTCTTTAAATAAGCCCGGCTAAGCCCATTATTATTAATTGGCTCATTTTGACTTTATTCCGGGCGTTACACATGGACGCTTGGATGCTTAGACGCATGGACGCATGGACGCATGGACTCATGGACGCATGGACGCATGAACGCATGGACACATGGATGTATGGACGCATGGACACATGAACGCATTGAGGCATGGACGCATGGACGTATGGACGCACGGAGGCATGGACGCATGGACGCATCGACGCATGGGCGCATGGGCACATGAACGCATGGACGCATGGACGCATGGACGCATGGACGCATGGACGCATGGACGCATGGACGCATGCACGCATGCACGTATGGACTCATGGACGCAAGGACGCATGGACGCATGGACGCATGGACCCATGGACGCATGGACGCTTGGATGCATACATGCATGCATCCATCCGTCAATCCATGCCTCCATGCATGCATCCACGCATGCATGCATCCATGCATGCATCCACGCATGCATGCATCCATGCATGCATCCACACATCCATGCATGCATGCCTCCATGCATACCTCCATGCATACATCCATGCATACATCCATGCATACATCCATGCATACATCCATGCATACATCCATGCATACATCCATGCATACATAGATGCATACATCCATGCATCCATGCAAAGTTCCATGCATACATCCATGCATCCATGCATCCATGCATCCATGCATCAATGCGGGTATGCGGGTACCCGCGCAGGTATGCGGGTACGAGGGTACGCGGTTACGCGGGTACGCAGTTATGCGGCTACATGGGTACGGATGTACATATGTACGCATGTACGTATGTATGCACTAACGTATGTACGCATGTACGCATGTACGTATGTACGCATGCACGTATGTACGCATGCACGTATGTACGCATGCACGTATGTACGCATGTACGTATGTACGCATATACGTATGTACGTATGTAGGTATGTACGCATGCATGTATGTACGCATGTATGTATGTCCGTATGTATATATATCCGTATGTATGTATGTACAGATGGATAGATGGATGGATGGATGGATGGATGGATGGATGGATGGATGGACGGATAGATGGATGGAAGTATGGAAGTATGGACAGATGGATGGATGGATGGATGGATGGATGTATGTATGTATGT
>CM044005.1:75914170-75974170 GCA_024085815.1 Flaveria linearis
GATTAATCGCTAGTTATACACCACCGTCCAACTAGCGTTTAACGATTTTTACAACAGTGAGTTTTAATCGATTACATAATTTTTAAACTCAACCATTCCATCGGTGCAATCACACAATTATGTAACTTGCGACTTTATGTTGCTTTACAACAACGCAATTATGTAACTTGCGACCTTTTGTTTTCTAACTAGATCTTATATTACTGCAAATGGTATTCTAAATTTTGTACATGGACGTAAGTTGCAAGAGAATTTCACTTGTTTACATTTTATAATAGCTGTTACTCTTCTTTTGATTAATAAACTAGTAATTTTTACCAGTATATAACGACGTCTCTCTTTTAAATAAATTTTTGTTAAAACATATGTGATAAGTATATTACAATGTTATAATTAAAATTAAAAAAAAACACTAAATTTTAGGTAAAAACAAACAAACAAACAAACAAACCCAGTAAATTTTAGGTAATGGATAAAAATTATATCATATTCTACGCATGGGTTTTGGTTTCAAGTTGTAAAAATTCGGTTTTGAATAATATGTATATCGAAGTGTACATAAACGATCATGTGGCAAGTGATTTTTTGAAATTTAGAAAATTGTTACGTTTTCTATGAAAAAAATAAAAATATGTTATATTTAACTTGTCGATTTTGAACAAAACCTACGCAATCATGTAGATAGAAATAAACATGTGATAACTATATATAAAATATAAAAGAACACTTTGTATTACAAATAATAAAAGAAATAATGTATTAAAACTTAATTATTCAAAATAAAATAAAATAGAAATCTTCAAATAAAACACGACAACTTTTGCAAAAGAGTGACATAAAAAACCACGATGCTAAATTAAATTAATATCTTCTTACTCTAATAAAAGAGTAACTTGAGATGCCACGTGGCATCACCATAATTATCGAGATGCCACGTGGCAGCACCACAATCATAATCACCAAAATTTTCCCGACTCTCTCTCCTCTTAAATAATTACCTTAATTACTGATAATATTATTTATCATTCTTTTACATTTAATAAATTAAAAAAGAGATATATTTATTAATATTATTTCTAAATAAACAAATTTTTTATAAAATAATTAATTTTTCTAAAGCATAAAACGTTTTTAAAAATATTAAATATTTTAAAATTGGCATTTTCAAAAATTCAAAATTTTAAAAAAAAAATAATTACATTTGGGAGTTATAATAAGGAAATTTTTAAAAATGACATTTTTATACGGTTTGTTTTAGAAAAAAATATTTATTTTTTTGGAAAGAATTTAAAATTAAAATTTAAAAATGTTGATATCACTGTTTTATTAATTATAGTCAGTCATATCGTATCTTATAATATCATTTATAAATAATAAATTTTATTATATTAATATGTTATTTATTAAATCCGTGTAATACACGGGTTTAATAAAGCTAGTTTATACTAATATATAATTATATTTAGTGGACACATCTTGTCATTATATTAATTTTACTATTTATTTTTACATCCAAATCATTTATCAATTTTTAAAAAGTCAAAATAACTAATTTCTAAACGGAAATTCTAGATGCACCGTAGGAATTTTGGAGAAAACCCGACCAAACCATCACGATATAGGCTCACCGTGACCATTGTGACCGTTAGGTCGGGTGTAGATACTAATTATCACGGTGAGACCTAACTGTGACAGTTAGGTTCAGAGAATACCTCGAGATCTGGTTAATTATTGGGGGTGTAATTATTGGGGTCGTAATGGGGTGTGTTATGTTTTTTTTAAAACTTTGGTTTTAGGTTTTTGCTGGTGTATATGTCACGGTTTGGCCAAACCGTGACATATTGTGCATAATATTTAATTTTTTTTAATCATAATAGTTTGTGTTTATTTTTATTTTATCATACGGTTGAACCTAATCGTAACATACGAGTTTGTGTTTTGTGTTATTATTATTTTATGATATTACAAGTATTTTTTCTATGTGTGCACATGCCATCCTCGAAACAATGATTTTTATATATGTGCACATGCCGGAATGATAGTGAGTATTTTACATGCCATCCTCGGAACAATGGTTTTTATATGTGCGCACATGCCGGAATGACAGTGAGTATTTTACATGCCATCCTCGGAACAATGATTTTTATATGTTTGCACATGCTGGAATGATAGTGAGTATTTTAGATGTCATACTCGGAACATTGATTTTTATACGTTTGCTGCTAGCTAGGTTTTCTTTTGTTGCTTAACTATGTCGTTTCTTGTCATAATATTTTGTGATATAATATTATAGTGTCCAATCTAAATAAATAACACAAAACGTTGCAAAAAATATAAACTAATAAGTACTTCATACGGTACTAGCTAGGTTTTCTTTTTTAATCATACTAGTTTGTGTTTATTTTTATTTTATCACACGGTTGAACCTAATCGTAACATACGTGTTTGTTTTATATATGACTCGTTTCTTTATCCTTGTTTCCTCATTTCTATCATCCGGGCCAATGACAACATTCATGACGTTTTTCTAAGCTTTAGATTGAAAAATACTAACATCTTCCGAATTTCAGGTATGCACTATTTACTTTGTTTATGATTATATTGTTGATACATGTCAATGTGCCTAGTTTATGAGCGTTAATGTCAAAGACTTTCATGTCTTACACATATGTAATTGATGTAATGGTTTGAATGAATGATATAAAATGCATTGTGATGTTTGATTTATATTTTGATTATGTCATGATTTCATTTTATTGAATATGTTGCACATGTATGAACTAACTATATAGGTTTGATGTTGTTTGATAGTTCATACTAATGGCCCATGCTAATGAACCATACGCATGAATTCATCATGCTTATGGATCAGTCGCACGACTGCACCAGGAGACTAGATCAGTTGTACGATTGAAATATAAGTCTGACTCAGTCCCACGACTGAACCTTCAGTCGTGCGTATGACTAAATCGCATGATTTAGTCGCACGACTGAACCATGATAATGGTTCAGTCGCACGAATGAAGACTCCAAACTTATAAATACCACTTAATTCGTGGAAAAACGTAACAATCGAAAACCCTTCGAATACTTGCGCACCCTAGCCGTCCAGAGCGTCCCTGTTCATCATTCCAACTTCATAGTTCGTTCTTGATCGATTTCTAATCATTCTTAACGTATAGTCTATTCTAACATCGATCATAGTAACGTTCTCATTGATTGAATCTCCAATCAAATAGGATTCCACACTATTTGATCTGGTATCACGCATTATCAGTTAGTACTCCGTACGTACACGATCCTAACAAGTGGTATCAGAGCAATTTTTTTTCTTATTTTCTCCGGTCTTAAAAATCCAAAAACACGAAAAGATTTTCTGTTTTAGAATTTTAGGGGAAGATTAGCCTAGATTCAATATTTATTCAGTATTCATTTACTTAAAAAAAAGGGGGGGCGGGCAGATAGGCTAAAATCAAATCAAAACTGTGAGATTGATTCAATATCATGGAAAATGATAGTACACAGGGAACTAATTGTTTAGGACTTTAAAAGGACTGAAAAGATCATAATGTTATATTAAATTACAAGTCTGAAAAGTCTAAGCCAAATAAAGGAAAAATGATAGTACACTAGTCTGTTACTGAGGTTACATAGAGAAAGTAGGCCTAGAGGTTGCTAGTTTATTGTATGATGTGTCGGTAGATTCAACACAATAGACAAGTAGACTTCGTTGGTGAAACAATTTAAACTAAATTGTTCAACAGGCTGTGGGCTTCCATTTTATCCCTTGTTAGCACAATCCACGCATTTCCAATAAGAGGTGACGAGCAAATAAACGCCACAAATGTGTGCGGACGACCATAAAAATGAGCAAAGCACATGAAAAGAATGATAAACGCAATCAAACTAACGACTAATGTTGTTGGTGCGTTATGTGTAAAAAAATTGGTCTTACAAGAAGATAGGTTGTGTGCCTCTCTACTGTGCGATGGCACTGACCCGAGGATAAACACAACCTAAATATTCTAGAATTCATTGTGGTTTGCGTCTCTCTGCTGTGCGATGGCACTGACCTGAGGCTTTGCATCTCTTTGAAAGCTCTTAGAATAGTTTTTTTTGTCTCAATACCCGTAGACCGCTCAAAAATCTCCTGAGGAATGTTGATTACCATATAAGTGTGGGATTCACAAATGCTTGTTGAAATAATACACTCTAATCACCAATGTGAGTCAAAAGTCTGTGTATGGATTTAAGTGGACAACAATATTGATAATCGTCATGGCTGCAACTCTCGACAATCAAAATCATTGTGTGCCTCTTACAGCCCTAGTATGATTTCCTGTGAGTGCTTGTGACTCTAAGAGTAATAAGGATCATCAATTTAAAGATATATCCAAGAGTCCCAAATGATTATGATACACCTGTATGATTCCATATGAATCTCTCCAGAGATGATCAATCAAACTTAAGCCGTTATGCTCAGAGGGAGAAATCAGTTAAATGATAATTTAATAGTTTTCAACCCACCTCAAACAAAAACACAAAAATATGTCTTGCTTTGTTTAAGTTTCAAGTTATTTCCATTTCTTGTTATTGTCTTTTATGTCGGACTATGTAACAAGATGAACTCTGTGAATCATACTTTAAAAGAGTCACGTCTGAGGTGACTAGATTATTGCAACGTTAAAAGGATCATATCTGAGATGATCAAAGTTGTAAAGGTAAAAGGGTCACGTCTGAGGTGATCAAAAGGTTTTAATTAAAAGGATCACGTCTGAGGTGATCACATGGTTTTTTGTTAAAAGGATCATGTCTGAGATGATCAGTGCGTATAATGTTTTATCAATCAAAAGTGAAAATTGAAAGTTGGGAAAAGTATGAAGTCGATTCATAAGTATGACTCAATCGCACGATTGGATCATAAGTATGAACCAGTCATACGATTGAATCATAAGTATGAGCCAACTGTACGATTGGACCATGAGAATGGGGCTGGTCATATGATTGGACTATAAGTATGAGACTGTCATACGATTGGACCACAAGACTGAGCCAGTCATACGAATGAAAGGAGGAGTATGGTTCAGTCACACGACTGAACCTCAGTCGCACGATTGAGCCATGCGTATAGGTCCAGTCGCACGACTGAAACCCTAATCAGTATAAATAGAGGCTCAGTCGGTCGGAATCCCCACCAGACTTCAAAATTTCCAAAAACCACCTTTACACTATTATGCTGCCAAAATATTGAACTTTTAGGTTTACCTTCTGATTTGAGTTCTAACGTTGATTATACTTTTCTACAGGTAATTTGCGAACCATTCAAGGTCAAACAACCGGTTAAAACCAATAAAATGTGATCTAAATTGTTAAATCAAATAACCAAAGATAAACCCTAAAATAGACCACTTAAATGAACAAGATTGTCGGTTTAAAGGTGTTTCAGCGATAGTTAGGGTCCCTGCGAATCTACCGAGACTAAACACGACGTTTAACATCAAGTTTTGACCTAGATTCAAGTTTAGTGGGTCGAACAGAGAGTCAGGCGAATAGACACTCCGAATGAACTTCAATCGCACGATTGAGCTGGGCAAATGACTCAATCGACCAAATGAACAAGGCGTATGAGCTCAATCGCACGATTGAACTCAGCCGCATGCTCAATCGCCCGATTGAACTCAGCCACATGCTCAATCACCCGACTGAACTCAGTCGTATGGCTCAATCGCCCGGTTGAACTCAGCCGCATGCTCAATCGCACGACTGACTCAACCGCATAGATTTGCATACGACTGAAGTCAATCGCATGATCAATCGTATGACTGAATCAAGTCGTATGGTTCAATTGCATGATTGAACCATATTGGTCAAATTCTATTTTAAGTCAAAATGTTTTTCAGTTATGAACTGAACTGAAAGGATCTCAGCATCTAGTTTGATCAATTAGATTGGATTTGCAGCGGAATTAGTACACGAATTAGAACAAATTATTGCAAGAACACACACGATTTATCAATGAAACAGTACGGTTATAGAGAGAGAGAGAATTTCTGCCAAAAGGTATATTTTCATTCAACACACGCTTCGGCACATTTACAATTAGGTCATCTTTCATTTTATAGGACTTAAAGGTTTTTCTGATCTAGCTCATCGGTTCTTTTGGTCCAACAAACTCCCCCTGAACCAATGCAGCCAAAACCTTTAAGCTTATTTTTGGTCCCACTTATTTGGTAGAAAGATTGGTCTTTTACTTCTGGATCAGCTTAGAAATGACCCATATCAGCACAGGCCAGGGAAGAGGTCTCAAAGATCTGATTGGCAAAGGATGGATGGGAACTCTATCTTGGGGAACTGGACACAGAGCTGTTACCCCATCCATGATACCTACTTCCCAACTATGAGTCTATAAGACTCTCTTGTATAGGCCTCTAGGAAGACTATTTGTTCCTCCATGGTGAGCTCTTCTCCTTATCACTCAAACAATGATTCAGGCCCATAATACTCAGAGAGGTATTTGACCTGTTTCCCATTTTTGAGCTCCACAGTTATTATTGCTTTGTAGGCAAATTTATCAGGGTGAATACCCTCTAGAAATAACTAGAGCTCATTCTTCCTAACTTCCTTAAGCCTCTTATATACTAACCCCTTTTTGACCACTCTATTCTCCAACATCTTTTGTGGGGGCTGATTAGCTTTATAGGCTTTCTTGAAGTCATCTAGGATCTCCCAGGGTGATACTACAATGGCCAATGTGATCACTTCATCTACGATATTCTTTACTTGGCCATTGTATCTCTGTGGAATGTCTTTCTTATGAATCCTATGAGACACCCTGGGATCAGGCCAAATCCTCACTCTCTCTTTTGATATTGAAATGTTTGTCTGAGAGTGTATAATCTCTGAGCATGTTTTTTCATATTTATGATTGATGAAGTGGCAGCATAAGCTTTGTTAACCCTTCTCAACAATTCCTCATCATGCTGTTTGTGAAGCTCTTCTTCTTCTAGCTTCACTTTAATAATTTGCGTTTAGATCTCAAGAGTAAATGTTGGAGGGTGACTTTTGGACTTAGGCAATGGAATAACAGCTAAGATAGGCATCCTATCTTTATCCTCATCATCTTCTTCTTCTTCGTCTTCAAGCCTCAACACCCTTCCCTTCCTCTTCTGGGGTGCATCATCGGCTATTGGTTTTGTAGGTAAGGGAGTTGGTTTTGTGGGTTGTGATGTGGGTTGTTTTGGTGTGTGAGATTGGGCAGACTGTTCTAGCAATTTGGATGTAAGTGAGGCTTTGGTTTGCTTGGCTAGTTCAGTCCTGCTCCCAGCACCAGCTTCACTCAGGGCTTCTATGATCAGCCCCTTGGTGAATACCTCAGACGAACATATCTTGGTGGTTATTTCCAAGATGCTGTCCCTGGGCCATGATTTGATCTCAAGGATTGATCTCCCCAGATACTTCGAAGTGAACCTAGCCATAGCTTCAAGTCTTTCCTTCTCTTTAGTATTATAGCCAGTCCATCGGTTTTCTATCTCTTGAACCTCTAACTTCCTGATCTCTGAGTCAAGTTGAGCAGTATCAAAGCCTTGCCTAAACAACTGATCAATGATGTTATCCATTGACCTGTTGTGTTGGGCATCAGCTTCCTTGATCATATCTTCCAACTTCTTCTCAGCAGGAGTCTTTTCACTTTCACCACCCTTCTTTTTCTTGTATATCACATGAAAGTCTTTTTCCTTTTCAGTCTCCTTCTCCCCCTCAATCTCCTTTACCATCTCCTTCTCAGTTTCCACCTTCTTCTGTACTTTTTTCTCTTTCTCTTTCTCCTCCTCAATTCTCTTCCTCTTGATTGCTTTCACTGACTGAGTTTCCCCCTTTTTGGGTGCATTGGTTGTAGGGGTTCGACTGTCAGAAAGCTTATTTGCCACAGCATCATCCACCAGGGGTTGTAAAGTTGAGGAAAGCCTCTCATCAAGGGTTTTATTCACTATATTAGTGATGATGGGTGTGATGAGAGGTAAGGAAGATTTGAAGATAGCAACCATTTGCTTAGGGGGGTTGTGTCCCTGAGAAATAGTGCCAGAAGCCGGGGCTGGTGGTTGAGATTTTGGGAGTGGCTCTGTGTTTATGAGACCTTCAGGAGAAGGTGCCATCTGTGGGTGAATGGTGGCAGATGGACTTGATTCTTGAGTCATTTTGGCAAGTAGCTCTTTGAGTCTACTCACCTCATCCTCAAGAATGGTATTGTGAGCTAAAATGTCATAGAAGAAGCTCAGGTCATCATCCGTTGTTGCTGAATCACCTGACCTCCTGATTAAACCAGGATGTACATGTGCTGAGTGTGGCTCAGTAATCACATGTGCCCCTGTGTCTTGGTATTGGGGACTTCCTGCCTCAGGATGAGATCTTTCATCGGCAGTTTCCTCTTGTGAGGACTTAGAGATGTTACCACCTTCATCATGTTCATGTGCTGAAGCAGGAGAAGTGGCAGCCTCATCAGATGTTCTTATCTCCTCTGCCACACTAGGAGATAGAACATTGTAATCCCTGTGTTGGGGGTTCTCATCAACACATGGATCCTCCCTCTCATTGGTTGGGGTTTTCCCAGTTGTGATAGGTGCCTGGGGAGAGGGTGGAGTGTTAAGATGAGTCAGCACTTCTACTGTGATAAATGTTGGGCTTTGAGGGGCGGTTGCAGTGGGAGATAGTGGTGAAGCAGTTTGTACCTGGGGAGATTGGTGCTCTTCAATGGCAACCTTCTCAAGTGAGAAAGGTTCCAGATGTATGGGTGCCCCTGATGTGGTTGCTTTAGGATCCTGTTAAGAGGATACCTGAGCGGTTGTGGTTGGTGGAGTCGTGGTAACTGCTGGGGGAATACTGCCAGCAGTTACTGCCTGCCTTGGTTATGCAGGGGCACCCTCAGGGGACTCATCTTCCTGAGTAGCCTTTTTGGGCTTTTTGGTTTTGGGTTTGGTGGGGATTTTTGATTTGGAGGTGGAGGCTGTGGGTTCCCGCTGCTTGGGTTTTAGCAGCTTGGCAGCTTGTTTGAGTGTTTTGTCTGAGTTGTGCCTGGAGTATACTTCAGGCAATACAGCCATAGCAGGGACTCCAAGGCCAACAGGTCCCTCAGCTTTCAGCTGGTTCTCAATAATGGCCATGATAAACCTAGGATATAGTATCCATCGGTTAGCCAGAGGTTTTAAAGCCATATCTTTAAGTTCCAAAAATATTATTTCAGAAAAATTTAAACTTTGTTGCTCTAGGATGGAATACAATACCTGCTGCCACCTGGATGACATTTGATCCCATGAAGAAGTTTTAGGGGCTAGGCAGACATTGACCATGTGAAAGATCAAACGTTCAGCATCATGGAAGTGCTTTTTGAGGATTGTTGAAGCATGAAGGTCACCTAGATATCCATGGTAGGCAAAGGATAGGTCAGTTGTGCCCTTTGGATATTCAGTGGGGAAGGTGGCATCATTCAATTTTAGGGTTTGGCGAATGATTGCAGGAGTGATGACCACCTTTTGTTGGTTGACGACCACGTGTAGTCTGGCGGAGGTTGTCTATCTCGCATCCTTCAAAGGACTCAGACATGGCCTCCTCGGGTCGGTCTCTGTATCCGAGGTCAAGCGCAATGTATGATCTGTGAAGATCTCTTCGGGTCTCAATACCCGAATTTGGTTACGATAACTTGGCGCGCAGAGGGAACGGAAGATCCAATAGAAAGCATCTCATAAGGGACGAGCACAAGGGCTCAAGCACAAGGTGAAAGATCACAAAACAAAAGGATAACCAAACATGTAAAGAGGAACACCTACACAAGATATATAAATGCACACAAGCTTAAGCATGCAAATCTACATGAAGGTTCCTAGGTTATAGTCTAGGTCAAGTGTAATTGCCTAATTCTCTATAACCAATGGCTCTGATACCAGTCTGTCACACCCCCCGCTGATAGCGGAAACACGGGGAATGTGAGCTAGACGGGATTGTCATAACACATGGTATACAATATAGTAGCAATAATAATAATACGATGACAAGCATGTCATGACGACACCCGAACACAATTGGAGACTTGCGTCGTGTATAGTCAATGTTCACGACAGCATAGCCGTAAGCACAACATAAATGATCACATAAGCATTAAGGATAACTTGTAATGTAAATTCCCACAACTCGGGAACAAGTATACAAAAGATCATGTTCAAGCTTTATAAGGGTAATGATTACAAAATGTATCCTAGGGTCTCCTCTAAAAGGCAGCACTCCTAGATCTTCAATTACCTTGATCACCTGAAAATAGATGCTCAAAACGGTCAACATAATTGTTGGTGAGCTTCGCAGGTTTTAAGTAGTAAAAGATGTTAAGATGGAAACCGTAAGTAAGTTTAATAAAAGCTACCGCGACTATACTTATGTATAGGCGGTTTTGCCAGTTGTAAATAGCTACAGCCGAACTAATCAACGGTGCCACACGGGAATTGATGGTTGTAAGGAAACATTCCCAAAGCTTAATTAGTTTATTAAGACATAACAATATCCACACAGCGCATACGTATAGTTTATAACCAAACCAATCCTTAGGTCCCAATACCGGGATTAATGGTTATACAAAAAGGTTTTCCATAGCATAATAAGTTTAATATGACGTAGCAAGATCCACACAGCGCATACGTTTAGGTTACAACCAAACCAATCCTTAGGTCCCAATTACCGGGATTAATGGTTGTAATGGATGATCGGCTTAGAAGAACCACACAGAAGAACCACATAGAAGAACCACCCAGCCGAGAGCATCCAAGGTCAATAGCATTCACAAGTAGCATCAATCAACACATAACATCAAGTAGTAGTGCATAGTAGTGTAATACCACTAAGTAACATACATAGGGTAACATAGCACATAGTTCAAGTTCATATAGCAGCAATCACAAGATAAGCAAGATAAGTTACTCATAGAAGTAGCAGCCAACTTCCACTAGGGAAGGTGCCTGAAATCACGTTAAGTAGGTGAGCATTCTTTTCCGCCATGTTGAAAATATTTGAAAAGGTTTTATGAGAGTAAAAAGGGGCCACGAAACTCACAGAATGGATGATTGGCACGTATGATGAATATTTCCAACGGTAGGATGCTATGAACGGTCAAATACCTCTTGACAGTTACTGACAAGCATTAATAAGGAGCATAAAGCATAAGATGATGTTCGATAGGTTCTGGCAGTTTCGGTTCGGTCGTGGATAGTACACACACAAGCAGACATGCACATATCAGACTAGGTTATTTTAAATAGTATGTGCTGAAGATCAAGATAGGTTGGACTCACCATTAGATTAGTATTTGTTTATCTTTCGTTGTAATAGGATCTATGTTAGTTTCCTTTGTATGTTTGTTTAGTTCAAATCTATATTTTGGCTGTCTAGCGAAAGTATAGTTTCGTCCTGGCGAAACTGTCAGTTTCGCCAGGCGAAACTGTTAAGCTCAGATCATATTTACCCGGCGAAACTGTTAGTTTCCGCCGGGCGAAATTATAGTTTCGCCTGTATAGTTTCGCCCACAGTGAAACTATATGCGAAACTATGACAGCTATATATAGATTTCTTTTGTCTAATTGTTAGGCATCCTTGCAAAAACCCTAATCGTGTATTATTGTTGCAAGATGCTATTGTAAGCTTGTTCTTTCTGAATACGTTGAGCTTATTTCATTTCATTCACTATTGTTCATCATTAAAACTTTATTTGAAAGATTTTTGGTGTTATTTTGATCTTCTTCTCATAGTGTTTGTTGTGTGTGTTTGGTATTGAACGATTCAAGCATTCTTCTGCACTGAAAACCGATCAAATGGACCAACAATATGGTATCAGAGCCTTAGTGCTCTTGATTGTTTGAGGTTTTTAGTTATTTTTGTTCAATACCTTCTTTTCTCAAATTCCACATCAAAACAGAGTGTTTTTGTCATGAAAATGGATTGGATAGTGTGTGTTTCTAGTTGAGGAAGCTTCGTGAATCACTCCTTTTCAAATTCATTGAGATTTGGGTGATTTTCGACTGTTTTTGGGTTTTAAAAGGGTTTTCTGTTCTTTCAGCGAAATTATAGTTCCTTCCAGCGAAACAGTAACTTCGTTCAGCGAAACTGATTCTTTCTCCTCTTTGACATTTGGTGCGAAACTGTGATCTTTGAACGAAAGTTCATTCTGATTGGGTGACATTTCTGCGAACTTGCTGCTGAAAGTTATTTGAACGAAAGTTCAAGCTTGTTTCCTGCGAAATTTACAACGAAACTAAGCTATTGATAGTCTCTTGCTAGCGAAAGTGCTGCCGAAACTAAGATCTTGATTGCCGAAACAACCAAAATCAAGCCTGCGAAATTACACTTTCGCCCTACCGAAACTGCCTCTTAGCGAATTTATTCCAGCGAAATTACTTCTTCTCTGGCGAAACTGTTATGTCCAAAATGACTACTCTCACCTTGGCTGATTTAGAAAGTGTTGCACCCAACAGACCCCCTAGACTCATTAATGGAGATAACTTTGAAGATTGGAAAAGGTGTCTTAAGGCTTTCTTCTTCTACACCGATCACAATCAATTGGATTCAATCATTACTGGACCACACAAGCCAACCGTTACTGTCGGTGGAACTGTATCTCCAAACTCGGACTCCTCCACATTCACCGAAAAGGATCAAAAGCTGATTGACAGAGATCAGAAAGCATTCGGAGCCTTGACTTTATGTCTTGCACCTGATATTTACAATCGCTTTGCCGAACACAAAGATGCAAAATCTCTATACGATGCCTTGTGTGAATTTTACGATGGAAACGAGGATCTAAGGAAAGATAGGAAGGCTCAAGCTCAAAAGGAGTTCAATTCATTTGTGGGACACAAGAATGAAGATCTTACTGACATTACTAATCGCTTTTTGTCTGTTTCAAGTACCCTAAAGAAGTATGATGATCAGTTGGGAAATCATGAGCAAGTGAATAAACTCCTAGACTCTCTTCCATCCCAGTGGAGTTTACAAGTGAGAATGTTAAAACAAGAAAGAAACTTTGCTGATTATAAACTGATGGACGTGATTAACAAGCTGAAGTCTTTTGATTTGGATCTGAAAAGGAGGGAGTTTAATCAATCCATCATGCCAACATCTGGTTATTCACAGAATGCTGCATTACTATCTTCCGCTACAAGCTCTCCAATGCAGGCATCGCGTCAAGGAGCAGTGACCGTGTGTGATTTTTCTGGAAGTGGCATTAACCCGGGGAAAGAGCAAGGGAATTTAAAGGCATCTAATGAATCTACTGTTCCAGCTGAGACTATGGCACTTTTTGGGATGTTTGTTCAAAGTTATGAAGCACTTGTTGCTGGTGATCTGAAAGGTAAAGGAATGACTATGGAGGACATGTATCAAGTGGATCCAGATGATCTTGAAGAAACTGATATTCAATGGCAAATGGCAATGCTGACGCTTAGAGCTCGGAGATTTATGGAAAGGACTGGTAAAAAGAACTTTGGAGGTCAAAGCTCCAACTCCAAACTGGGTTTTGATAAGTCTAAGCTTAGATGTTTCAATTGCAAGCAATTGGGACACTTTAAATGTGAATGTCCATTGCCAACTGTCACTGATCCCAATAACTCTGGAATTCCAAGATTGGCTGCTGGTGGGGGTAAAGATGAGTCAAGCCACAAGAAAGAAACTACACTAATTTCTAACTTTGACTGGAGTGCAGAGGCTAAAGAGACAAAAGAAGAAATTAATCAAGCGTTAGTAGCTGAGATTCAGGAAGAGAAAATGAAGATGAACTGTGACGAAGAATTTGATCCATTTAAGGAGTTTAATGATAGAGTTGAAGAGAATAAGTATGAGAAAGATGAAAATATGAAGGAGTATGGAAAGCCAGGAACTCAATCCACAGTGCTTGAAAGAAATGATGACGATGCTGCTACCACCGTAGAGGAAAACAAGTCGAGTACTCCGGTGTGTCAATGTGATAAAGCCCTTGCAGCTGAGAAGGTGGTGATGGGACTTCCATATGAGGTAGTTCAAGATATGTGTTCATCTGCATGTAAAATCAGATTATTTGGGGTTTATAAGGCTAATCGTTTATTAATTGATAATGAAAAGGAGTTGAAAAGAATTAATGAAGAACTTAAAATGAATGAGTCAAAATACTTTGTTAAATTAAATGAAGCGCTAAAAGAAATTGATCATCTAAAAAGAATTGTTTTAGAAAGAAACGTTGAGGTGAACGGTTTGACTGAAAGGGTTGCCTTAGCTGAGTTTGAAACAAGCAAACTTTAGTCAAAACTTGATAAATGGACCATATCAGGAATGAAACATGATGATTTATGTAAATCTCAACGTGGGGCTAGGATTAAAACAGGTTTAGGATATGAAAATGCTAAGGTTTATCCTCCTCCTAGTACATACTGTTACTCTCCGATGCCCATTCCACATCCTTCTAATGATTTGATCAAAGAAGATTCTAACAGTATGTCTGCAGGTTTAGAAGGTGTGAATTCTATGCATGTTCGTGAGGACTACGATTATGGACCGACTAGAGGGCTTGGATGCTCTAGCCTTAGTACACCTGAACCTCAGCTTTCTGTTTTAGATCATAACTCTAGTTTAAATTCTATTTTTGTTTCTAGTAACGTTGTAAAAGACTGTGTTTCGTTCAGTTCTAGTAATGTTTCTGTTTGCTCTTTGAATGCTATGGACCGTGATTCTGATTTATCTGTTGATTGTGTTGATTCATTGTCTGATAATACTGTGAACAACAATGAAGAAACAAAAACTAACTCTTTTGAAAAATTCTTTTCTCATCCCATTCCATCATTTATACCTGCAAAATTTGTTGTGCTTAATGACAGGATTGCATCTTCATCTGAGGCAAGTACTAGTGGTACTAGTACCACATGTATTTCAGATAACATTTCAGTGTCATTAGCACACAATCATTCTTTTCAAAATAAAATCAACTCTGTCAATACGAATGAGGCATACAGTGATGATGATTCAAGTTTATCTAAATGTGATGAAGAAATATGCATTGATGAAATCTCTACCTCATTACATAATGCATCTAGATTAAAATCACATTGTTTTCAATGTGGTAAAGATGATCATGTTGTTAGGCACTGTCCTCAGTTACATTATAGACATGTTTATAGACGTTCTTTTGGAAGTAAATTGAATCAGTTAGTTAATAAGTTCTTTTGCAAGAAATCAACTTCGGAGAAACCTAAAGTTGTTCAAACTTGGGTGCCCATTACTCCTGGTTAAATTTTTTTTATGATTGCAGGAGTCGTTCACTAAGTCTGTAAATAGCGTATGGCATGTTGATAGTGGATGCTCGAGACACATGACGAGGCTTAAAGATTTATTGACCAACTACCACATAATCGATGGTGGTTATGTTGCTTTCGCCGGAGACAAGAAAGGAGGAAAAATGATAGGTCAAGGAGAAGTTTGTAATGGTTTGCTCACCTTGGAAAAAGTCAATTACGTACCCGAGCTTGCATTCAATCTGTTGAGCGTCTCTCAGATTTGTGATAAAAGCATTCCGGTCTTATTCAAGTCCAATGAATGTATCTTTTTGAAGTCTGAGATTGATATTCCAGATAATTTAGTACTCATGCGGGCTCCCAGAAAGCATGATACATATCTCCTTGACATGAATTCAAAGGGCTCATCATCCGCAGTCACATGCCTCTTGTCTAAAGCTTCCACCTCTGAGTCCTTCTTATGGCATCGTAGATTGGGCCATGTTAATTTCAAAATAATAAACAAATTAGTTAAAAACAATCTCGTTCGGGGATTACCTTTAAAAGACTTTTCTGTGGTTGAGAAATGTATGGCATGTGCAAAGGAAAGCAACATAAGAAACCACACAAACCTAAAATTGAAAATAGCATCTCAAATCCCCTGGAGTTGTTACATACTGATTTGTTTGGTCCAATAAGTGTTAAATCTATTGCTAAGAAATCCTTTTGTCTTGTGATTACAGATGACTATTCCAGATATTCATGGGTAAGATTTCTTGCTCATAAGGGAGAGACTACTGAGGAGTTGCAAAAGTTAATTCTCTCAATTGAATCGATAAGCAAGAGGAAGGTTATGGCTATTCGAAGTGACAACAGTACTGAATTCAAAAATCTAATTTTTGACTCCTTCTGTGCCACCAAAGGAATATTAAGACAGTTCAGTGCTACGAGAACTCCTCAACAGAATGGTGTCGCGGAACGAAAGAATCGCACCCTAATTGAAGCTGCACGTACAATGTTAATAGAATCCTCCTTACCCATCATATTTTGGGCTGAGGCTGTGAATTGTGCTTCTTATGTTCTCAACAGGGTGCTGATAGTCAAAGATAAGATGAAAACTCCATATGAACTATTTCACAAGAGAAAGCCTTTGATTGATTTCTTTCGCCCATTCGGTTGCTCGTGCACTCTCCTGAATACTCAAGCACAGAAGACAAAATTTGGTGCTGTATCAGATGAATGTTATTTCGTAGGCTATTCCTCTTCCTAGAAGGCTTATCGGGTATATAACAAGAGGACACGTATCGTTCAAGAGTCCTTCTATGTCGATTGGCAGGAATCTAATTCCTCTGATGTTCCCTCAGAACCAGCTTGGTTCTTTGACTCAGATACGGTGTTCAAATCATTCAATCTTCCAGTTTTCGATGATGATGTGCCCTTCTCCAATACAACAACAAACATCATTCCTCCTGCCCCCATACCAGCTGAGCCTATTGTCCCTCATGTCACTACATCTGATGATGATACCTCAGTCAATGTTGCATCTTCCTCATCTTTATTTGACCTTCCACCTCCACCCATATCAACATCACCTTCTTCATCTCCTTTACCGCACCCTACTTCACCATCCAGCTCATCATTTAACCATCCACCTACTGATATCCCTTCCATGACTGCTGATTTCAAAACTTTGAAAGATCATCCACACGACAACATAATTGGTTCCATTACTGATGGAGTTCGGACACGGAGTCAATCTGGTTTGATTAATGTTTGCTTGTTCTCCTGTTTTATATCTCAAACCGTTCCTAAGAACGTTCATGTAGCTCTCCAAGATCCCTGCTGGGTTGAGTCGATGCAATTGGAATTGCAATAGTTCAGAAAACTAAAGGTGTGGACCCTCGTGGATCTTCCACCAAATAAGTATCCTATTGGCACAAAATGGGTATTCAAGAACAAACCTGATGATCGAGGAATAGTGGTGCGAAACAAATCCAGATTAGTGGTTCAAGGCTTTGCTCAAGAAGAAGGCATTGACTACACAGAAGTCTTCGCACCTGTCGCCCGTCTTGAAGCCATTAGAATATTCTTGGCGCACGCTGCTCACAAGCAATTTAAAGTCTATCAGATGGATGTCAAATGCGCATTTCTCTATGGTGACATTGATGAAGAGATATATGTGTGTCAACCCCCAGGGTTTGAAGATCCAGACTTTCCTGACAAAGTATATAAGCTTGATAAGTCACTTTATGGACTTCATCAAGCTCCTCGGATCTGGTATGAAACACTGACCCGGTATCTCTTAAGCAATGGTTTTACGCGAGGCACCATTGATATGACCCTATTCAAAAGAGAGGTAAACGGTGAGATGTTGATTGTGCAAGTCTACGTTGATGACATTATTTTTGGCTCTACCAATCCTCAATTATGTCGGGAGTTTGAGGAGGTCATGCGAAACAGATTTGAGATGAGCATGATGGGAGAAATGTGTTTCTTTCTCGGGCTGCAAGTTAAACAAAAGCCAGATGGAATTCTCATTCATCAAGAAAAGTATATTAAGGAAATTTTGAAGAAATTCAAAATGGATGATGCTTCTTCTAAGATGACTCCCTTCACGGCTCAAACATGTCTCACTCCGGATGAAAACGGCAAACCAATCGATCCTCATCTCTACAGATCCATGATTGGCTCTCTCATGTACCTAACAGCAAGTCGTCCTGATATCACCTTTACTGTTGGATATTGTGCTCGATACCAATCAGCTCCTAAAGAATCCCATGCCAAGGCAGTCAAACGAATTTTTCGTTATCTAAAGGGGTCTTCTCGTTTAGGACTTTGGTATCCTTATGGTGGCAACTTTGACTTGCATGCTTATTCTGACAGTGATTCCAACGGCTGCAAGCTAAACAGAAAGTCTGTTTCTGGAGGTTGTCAGTATTTGGGGAATTGCCTTGTTTCTTGGTAAAGCAAGAAACAGACCACGGTTTCTCTCTCAACAGGAGAAGCTGAATATATTGCTGCCTCTAGTTGCTGTTCGCAAGTGTTATGGATTCAGCATCAAATGATGGATTATGGGATCAACTTTCTTCATACTCCATTGTTTTGTGATAACGAAGCGGCCATTGGAATTGCCAAGAATCCAATTCATCATTCTAGGACCAAGCACATTGAGACACGGATTCACGCCATCCGTGATGCTCACGAAAAGGGTTTCATTAATATTATTCCTATTGATACAAAACATCAAAAAGAAGATCTTTTCACAAAAACCTTTGATAAACCACGTTTTTATGAATTGATTTCTATGCTAGGATTAATATCGTTCTGAAAATCTTTTCTGAGCAACACAACTGTTTACTTTGTAAATATGTGCATATCTTGTTTTTGGTTTTGATTAGTGTCAGTCTTGTGTCGCATAGATCTTTACCTTCTATTCTTATTTTTCTTTTACTTTAATTCTTAAGAAATTTTTCCATTTATTATGCTGTCAAATAAAATTTCGAGGGAGATTCATACTGATAATAAGTCTTAATTTTCATTCTCTCAGGAACTCAAGAAAAAGAAGTTAGAACAAGGGGACATCTTACGCTGGGATATGCATGATAGACTCATCCCAAAAACGAAGTAAACAAGTGATCATGCAGCCAAATTAAAGATCATAACTCAGTAATAAGGATTATTCTCATGATATTTCGATCTGCACAAAGATACAAGTCTTGTCTAAAACTTGGTTGAGAGTTGTTAATTGATGTCAAAGATTATCGATGTGAAGCTTATGGTGTTTCTCACTGGGATGGTGACTCGGTGATAACGCCCTCTAAGTCAATCATTAAATAATCTCAAATAGCCTATTATTGTATATATATAGATTATCAATGTGAATCTTATGGCGTTTCCCACTGGGATGGTGACTCGGTGATAACGCCCTCTAAGTCAAACATTATATAATCTCAAAGAGTCCATTCTTGTATACACAATCATACTTTACATAATTAAAGATGTGTGTTTATCTCCTCTGCTATGCGAAAGCATTGACGTGGAGTGATGATCTTCTTTGCTATGCGAAAGCATTGACCTAAAGCTCTCATCAACACGCCTAGATGATCTTCTCTGCTATGTGAAAGCATTGACCTGAAGCTCTCATCAATTAGTTATAGGTTGAGTCTGGATCTCACATATATGTGTGTCTACATCTGTACATTATAGAGTCCCATCTGTATATATGCCAGTCAGTGTGACTGTACATCAGTATAGTGATCAGGCAATATCAATAATTATGCTCAATAAACCTTGATAACGAGACTAGTTCTTTATCAAATATCAGTGGGACCAAGTTGCTGAGTTACTAAGACAATTCAGAATATGATAAACAGCTGCAGATCATGAGTCGAAAAGAGCTGGGAATGGGTTTAAGCGGACAAACATATCAGCAATCTCGCTAACTCATGATCCTCTTAAAACACTTCGAGAAAAACATGATACTATATCCTTCAACCATTTAATTTTAATTCTATTTCATTTTATTTTATTTTAATTTTATTTTATTTTATTTTATTTTATTTTAAGATTCTGCGAAACTACAGTTTCGCTTGGCGAAATTGCAGTTTCGGCCGCAGAAACTATAAGTCTGCATGGCAGAAATTATAGCTTCAAAAAGCAGAAACTATAATTTCGCCATGCCGAAACTATAGTTTCGTAATGAAGAAAATATAATTTCGTTAAGCCGAAACTATAGTTTCACAGTGTCAAAACTATAACCTCGTTGTGCCGAAAGTATAGTTTCGCTTTGCCGAAATTACATTTTCATTCCTCTGCGAAACTCCTACGTACATAAACATAGTTTCGAAACAAAGTGCTCACTTTCGCAAAAATTGTCCACTTTCGTCGAAACTAAGTACTGTTAGGGTTTTCGAGACTCTTGACACAAATCTCGGTCTTTGTCTTGTTCTGTTGCATTTCCACCTGATTTTGAACTTCTTATGTGAGTTTCGAACTCAGAACATGAGTTTTCATAGACTAATCTTTCCTACATTTGACTGGATTGAAGTGTGTCGTTTGGGTAGTCTCGCAGTTCATTCTGCGAAACTAGCTCATCTTCCAGCGAAACTGAACGAAAGTTCCTTAAATATAGCGAAACTGTGTGGTTATGCTGCCCAAGCGAACCTAACAGTTTCGACAATTAAATTCAGTTTCGCCCAGTTGAATCTATTATCATGTCTTGCCGAAACTATATATTTTGTCTGTCGAAATTGTGTTTCCTTTATGTCTATTTTGAAATAAATTCAGCGAAACTATAAATTCGCGTATGCGAAACTATAGTTTCGTCTGTGCGAAACTACACAAAATATATATATATATATATATATATATATATATATATATTATATCTATATATATATATATATACTAATTAATCTGTAAATTCATTTTAATTATACATGTATATATCTGTATTTTTTTATCTCAATTTGTTTACTTACATTACGTTTGTGAATACTTAAATTCTAATTTAATTTCTAACCTGGTTTGTTTGTCTGTCAGATATAAATGGCGAATCTCAAGTTCGATGTTCGGAACAATATTACGGCTATTCTAGATGATTCTCATCCTAAAGCAGCAGGATTCAGAGATTGTATCAGATGGCTACAGAGATCTCCTATAGCATACGCCATATCTCATTCTACTACTATTTATGATTTACACATTCGAGATTTCTGGCGAATTGCTGAGTACAACACAAGGGGAGATTCTGAGAGTATTGTAGCCAAAGTTCTGGATCATCAAGTGACCATCACAGAAGAAGTTATATCCCGGGTGCTGAGATTAGAAGAAGACACTGGAGGTGATATTGATTTGGCTGATCAGGAGGTGTTTGATGCTTTCTTGACTATAGGATATGAAGGTCCTCCTTTTGGGACTAGAAAGGAAATCAAGAAATCCTTTTTGTCCAAGGAGTGGAGATACATTGCCCATGTTTTCATAATGTGCTTAGATCACCGAAAAGGTGGATCAGATGGGTTAAACTTAGACTGGGCGAAAGCAATGGTTATATGTTGCAGAGGAGAGAAGGCTAACATTGCTAATCTTATATTTAGCTGCATGGCCGAAAACGTAATGGCCCTGAAGAAGGATAAATGGCTGCTTTATCCCAGATTTCTTCAGATGATCATCGGCGATCAAGTTCCCAACATCCCGAGACATGGAGAAGTCAAGCATCTAGTGTCGATGAATTCCAGAATCTTTGCCGACTGCTGTGCTATCAGGCACGAATTCAGTGGTCGGATCACTCACTTATGGGAAAACATGTATACTCCTGATCGATGGAATTATATCAGGAGGGTGATCCAATCTGAAGCTAGACAAACAGAGGAAGTTAGACCAACTCAGTCGGAGGCAGTAAAGAAAAGAAAAAGATATGCTAAGGAGAAAGATTACGACTTTGAGAAAGAGGTGGCTGAGATGGCGGCTAAAGCCAAAATGGAGAAAGAAAAGAGGTCCAAAAGGACGGTTGATACTGGGGAACAAGAGAGGAGGACAAAACAGAAACATCAGACATTCTCTGAGCCCCCACATACAGAAAGACACACCAGTTTGGATGAGGACGTAATCAGAAACCTCAACACCTCTCTCTCAAATGAACTAAGCATGATGAAGACCAAGTTGATGAATCAGGAGATGAGGGAGAAGCGAAAAGATGAAGTGTTGGAGGGGATGCAGAGAATGTTGGTTGATCAGAATAATTTGATCAAAAGGCTGTTGAAAGAGGTGAATGAATTGAAAGCTGCTGCCGGCCTGCCTAATCAGCTAACTCAACATGAGTTAGATGATCTGACTGACACATCTAAGTATCCATTTCTGAATATGGGTACTTCATCAAGGGCAGGAGAGGGCACCTCAGGAGCAGCAACTGAAGAAGCTGGAGGGTCTGGAAAAGGAACTGAAGAACCTGAAATGGAGAATATACAAACTGAGGATGATGTGATTGAAGCTGAGTTTGTGGATTTAGGTATAAATCTTAGAGATTTTACCGGAGAAGAACAGATGGGAAAACAGCCTGAAACGACCGAACAACCCATTGAGAAGGGTCTGGTGGACGAGGAGGTTGATGATGAACAGTTGGTGGATTATGACTTAGAGCCTGAGTTTTATGAGGTGGACGAAAGGCCTCTGACTTATGTAATTCAGAAGGGTGAAGATGAAAACAACATTATTGAGATGGAGAAAGATGATTGGTTTGTAAGGGAGAAAGAGCCTGAAGAATTAACCCCTTTATTTCAAAATCTGGAAGGACTGAAGAGGAAAGAGGCGGATAAGAAGATTTTGAGCTGGAAATACAATCCTGACCTCAAAATGTTCATGATCAAGAGGAAGGCGTTTAAGACCTTGCCTAAGTGGGATTTAAGAAGATTGGCATCCTTACCTCTTCTTGAAGCCCATCTGAGTGAAAGAGCCAAACTTCTGGAAAAAGAAATTCAAAATGGGCTCAACGACAACTTTGAAGCTTTTGGGTTTATGAGAGCAGAAAGAAAAAGATCGAAGAAAGACAAGGACTGGGTTACTGGAAAGGGAAAGATTGTATTAAGCGTGAAGCCCCCAAAGACTGTCCAAAGGGTAAGATTGGCAGATCCCTCCCCTTCTCGTCTTCAAGCGTTTGAGAAATGGTTCTACGACAATCAGACGGGGGAGGCTGTTATTAGAGTAAAGGGTGGCGTTGAATATCGAATCTTTGACCCTATGGAACTTTTTGGATTCTCAGACGAAGATCTGCTCATTCTATGTGAGAATCATATTAAATCAGGAGCGGGAGAAGAGACTAGGAAGGAGGCTAGTTTGTTTATGATTGTTGCAA
This sequence comes from Flaveria linearis, assembly GCA_024085815.1. Classification (NCBI taxonomy): domain Eukaryota; kingdom Viridiplantae; phylum Streptophyta; class Magnoliopsida; order Asterales; family Asteraceae; genus Flaveria; species Flaveria linearis. The sequence continues at coordinate 75,937,286 of CM044005.1, forward strand.
ACAAAGTCAAAGGAGTGAGGGCAGAGGTGAAGGAGCTAGCTGAAAAGATAAGAGATGAAGATGATTTAAACATGGATATCTAGGATTTGACAAAACAATTTGCAGAAGCTAGTGCACATCCAGATGGAGCTAAAAGAGCAGGAGGTGACCAAGGCAAATCAAGTGCTCAATTTCAACAAAAGTATACTGCAGGAGCTGAACCATCAACATCAGGTGCAGGTACGGGGAAGGCTGGAGCTGAATGAAGACATCAAGACAAGCAGAATGGGTGAGATCCAACCTAGGGGGAGTATTGAAGAACAAGATAGGTTGGACTCACCATTAGATTAGTATTTGTTTATCTTTCGTTGTAATAGGATCTATGTTAGTTTCCTTTGTATGTTTGTTTAGTTCAAGTCTATATTTTGGCTGTCTAGCGAAAGTATAGTTTCGTCCTGGCGAAACTGTCAGTTTCGCCAGGCGAAACTGTTAAGCTCAGATCATATTTACCCGGCGAAACTGTTAGTTTCCGCCGGGCGAAATTATAGTTTTGCCTGTATAGTTTCGCCCACAGCGAAACTATGACAGCTATATATAGATTTCTTTTGTCTAATTGTTAGGCATCCTTGCAAAAACCCTAATCGTGTATTATTGTTGCAAGATGCTATTATAAGCTTGTTCTTTCTGAATACATTGAGCTTATTTCATTTCATTCACTATTGTTCATCATAAAAACTTTATTTGAAAGCTTTTTGGTGTTATTTTGATCTTCTTCTTATAGTGTTTGTTGTGTGTGTTTGGTATTGAACGATTCAAGCATTCTTCTGCACTGAAAACCGATCAAATGGACCAACATGTGCCTGTTGATAGCGTTGACTTTAATATTTGTGGTCAAGATATGACACTTTATTAATGTTACCTTATCGTCGTAAGATCTCCGAAAAGGGGATCCACACACACACACACCATCAGTCACACTACAGGACCAGACGCACGACTCAACCCTCCTTTCACACGAATGGACCTTCAGTTGTACGAATCAGCTTCATTCGTACGATTGAACCTTCATTCATGCGACTAAGCATTCAGTCGTACCATGCAAGACCCAATCGCATGACTCAACCTCCATACACACGATTGAACCTCCATTCGCACGAATCAGCTTCATTCATGTGATTGAACATTCATTCGTGCGACTGGCCTTTCAGTCGTGCGACTCACGTATAATCGCACACAATCTCATTCGCGCTGACTTAATCGCACGCACATTCACTCGCACCGACTCAATCGCACACACATTCAATCGCACACACCCGGACGCATGACTCAGTCGCACGACTCACCCCAGTCGCACCACCCAGTCACACGATACACCCATACGCATGACTCAGTCGTGCGATTCTCCCAATCGCACGGCTCAGTCGCATGAACAGCCCCAGTCGCCCTGTACAGCAGGTCGCAACTGCTGAGACATCGAGCAGCGTCCAGCTGCTCCGGGCATGGGTTTCACACACCAAGAACCTCCATAATCCATATCCTAACATGTCTAAACAAGAAGCACACTCAAAAACACAACATGCAAGCCCACACGACCTCATGTGCTCGGATGAACCCGAGCAACCGAAACCCTAGAAATGGAGCAAGGAAATCGAGTAATAAACGAGACATTCACATTGTCTACCTGTAAGGATGGAGTAGACTAGGTTGTAGACGACTTTTAGACGACAAAAATGAGACCAAATAGGGCGTTTTTGGTGCTATAGTGAGGGAGATAGGTGATGAAGAAGAAAGATGAAGAAATGAAGAAGATGGTGAAAAATGGCTGGGAATGGGGTTTTTATACCCATCCTAAGTTTGCAAAATGTAACTTTTTGTCCTGCACTTTGCCCCGAGTTCCTAAATTTTTTCGGTGAAAAACGTTATTAATTAGTCTTGTTTTATTGATGATAGAATGTTGTTAATGATATTTATAATTTAAAAATGATTTTATTCGTGACAATAATTTTTATATAAAAATGGTGCTTTTAGTGTTAACGGGGCAAATCTTAGTTAATGTTTTAAGATGATGACGATTTAAACAACGATGGTACACGCATAAGGTTAACCAAGCAAATAAACAGGCATAATATCCACATAGATAGGCTATAAAGGTGAGGGATGACCGACAACAAAAGTTAATAGACTACGTCAATAGACGGACCTTTGGTGACGGATGTCACGGTATCCCCCAGTTGAGGGAATTTCGTCCCGAAATTCAACTGGTGCTAGGTCCAAGGGTGTCATTCTCGAATAGATGTGGGTGTTTAAGTCTCATCTGATCTTCACGTTCCCATGTAAACTCTGGCCCTCGTTTAGAATTCCATCTCACACGAACAATAGGTATCTTGCTGCGCCTCAACCTTTTGACCTTTCGGTCCATGACCTCAATGGGTTCCTCCACAAAATGAAGGCTTTCATCAATCTTGATATCCTCAATAGGTACGTGAAGTGATTCGTCATCTAAACACTTCTTGAGGTTCGATACATGGAAGGTATCATGTACATTGTTAAGCTCTTGTGGCAACCTTAATCGGTACGCCACCGGACCGATCCTTTATACAATCTTGAATGGTCCAACATATCTTGGGGATAACTTCCCTTTCTTTCCGAACCGAACGATCCCTTTCCAAGGAGAGACCTTAAGTAACACTCGATCCCCAACGTTAAACTCTAGCGGCTTCCGACGGTTGTCGGCATAGCTCTTTTGGCGATCTCTAGCAGCTTTAAGTCTGTCTTTGATTCAGAAGATCTTATCGGTGGTTTCTTGAATGATCTCTGGGCCCGTAAGCTGGCTTTCACCAACTTCAGCCCAACAAACTGGTGATCCACATTTTCTTCCATACAACGCTTCAAATGGAGCGCATCCAATGCTAGTATGGTAGCTGTTATTGTAAATCTGTCTGAGGGTGATAGGCTGTACTCATGTCTAATCGAGTGCCCATCGCTTTATGTAGCGTCTGCCAAAAGCGTGAAATAAATCGACTGTCTCGGTTGGATATGATTGACAGCGGCACCCCGTGTCGTGTCACGACCTCCTTGATGTATAACCTTGCCAGCTTATCCATTTTATAGTCCTCTCGGATAGGCAAGAAGTGAGCGGATTTTGTCATTCGATCCACCACGACCCATATCGAGTCATGCCCACTTGGCGTTCTCGGGAGTTTGGTAATAAAATCCATAGTGATGTTCTCCCATTTCTACTCGGGAATTTCAGGTTGTTGCAATAGTCCCAATAGTTTCTTGTGTTCAGCCTTGACCTTTTAACAAGTCAAGCATTTTCTCACATATATCGTAATATCTTTCTTCATACCTGGCCACCAGTACAGCTCTTTCAGCTCGTGGTACATCTTGTTTGCACCAGGATGAATAGAGTATCGAGTCTTGTGTGCTTCATCCAAGACCAATGCACGTACACCTCCCCATCTGGGGACCCATATACGATCCATGAAGTAATGTACGCCGTCATCCTTGCGACTCAATTGTTTATCCAACCCTCGGAATTCTTCTCCCGCAAGGTTTTCTTCCTTCAATGCCTCATTTGTGAAATTTGAATCTGAGCCTTTAGATTAGTTTGAATAGTCAAACCTAGCGCTCGAGTATGTAATGGTTTCACGCGTTCTTTGCGGCTCAAAGCATCAGCCACCACGTTAGCTTTCCCGGGATGATACCGGATTTCACAATCGTAGTCGCTAACTCTACCCAACGTCGCTGTCGCATGTTAAGTTCCTTCTGATCGAGAATATGTTGAAGGCTCTTATGATCTGTGTAGATGATGCATTTGGTTCTGTATAGATAATGCCTCCATATCTTGAGTGCAAATACTACCGCGCCCAACTCCAAATCATGAGTTGTATAATTCTTTTCATGCACCTTAAGTTGTCTCGATGCATAGGCAATCACCTTGTCTTTCTCCATTAACACACAACCTAAACCTTGATGTGAAGCATCGCAGTATACCACAAAATCATCAGTTTCGTCTGGGAGGGATAGTATTGGAGCATTGCACAGCTTTTCTTTCAGCGTCTGGAATGCTCGTTCTTGTGCATGTCCCCAATCAAACTTCTTGCCTTTCTGGGTTAGCGGCGTTAACGGTTGTGCGATCTTCGAAAAGTTCGCAATAAAACGACGGTAGTATCCGGCCAATCCTAGGAATTGCCGTATTTCTGAGGGTGTTTGGGGTGTATCCTATTTTTCACAGCCTCAATCTTACCAGGGTCCACATGAATTCCGTCTTCGTTAACCACATGACCCAAAAACGTCACTTCTCGAAGCCAGAATTCACACTTCGAGAATTTGGCGAAAAGTTTCTCTTCCCGCAACAGTTCTAGAATTGCTCGAAGGTGTTCTTCGTGATCCTCTTTCGAACGAGAGTAGATGAGTATCTCATCTATGAACACGATAACGAACTTATCAAGATAAGGCTTGCATACCCGATTCATCAAATCCATAAAGACAGCTGGTGCGTTGGTCAACCCGAACGGCATGACCAAGAACTCATAGTGCCCGTAACGAGTTCTAAATGCTATTTTCGGTATGTCATCCTCAAAGACCCTTAGTTGATGATATCCAGAGCGAAGATCAATCTTGGAGAAGTATGAAGCCCCTTGCAACTGATCAAATAAATCATCGATTCTGGGAAGAGGATACCGATTCTTCACGGTCAATTTGTTCAATTCCCTATAGTCGATACACATACGGAACGACCCATCCTTCTTCTTGACAAATAACACCGGTGCTCTCCATGGTGAATGACTCGGTCGAATAAAACCCTTCTCCAGTAGTTCCTGTAGTTGGCTGGACAACTCTTGCATCTCGGAGGGTGCTAACCGATACGGTGTCTTTGCTATCGGTGTAGCTCCAGGAACTAGCTCTATACGGAATTCCACCTGTCGTGGAGGAGGCAATCCAGACAAATCATCAGGGAACATCTCCGGGTAATCCTGTACAATCGAAATGTCTGCCAATTTCATCTCTTCTTCTTTCTTTTCTACTACGTGAGCCAGAAAAGTGTAACACTGCTTCCGTAGACTTCGGCGTGCTTTCATGCAGGAGATAAGCTTCAAGTTCTTTTCCGGTCGCTCTCCTTGTATTCTGAGTACTTTCCCGTCTGACATGGGAATCCACATTACTTTATCTCGACAAACAATCTCGGCTCCATGCTTCGACAACCAATCCATCCCCACTATTATGTCAATCCAGACAAATCATCAGGGAACTAGCTCCAGGAACTAGCTCTATACGGAATTCCACCTGTCGTGGAGGAGGCAATCCAGACAAATCATCAGGGAACATCTCCGGGTAATCCTGTACAATCGAAATGTCTGCCAATTTCATCTCTTCTTCTTTCTTTTCTACTACGTGAGCCAGAAAAGTGTAACACTGCTTCCGTAGACTTCGGCGTGCTTTCATGCAGGAGATAAGCTTCAAGTTCTTTCCCGGTCGCTCTCCTTGTATTCTGAGTACTTTCCCGTCTGACATGGGAATCCGCACTACTTTATCTCGGCAAACAATCTCGGCTCCATGCTTCGACAACCAATCCATCCCCACTATTATGTCAAAGCTCCCCAACTCAAAAGGTATCAAATCTATGCTGAAGACCTGGTCTTCCAATATTAGGGTGCAGTCCTTAATAATTTCCTCTGCCTGTTCAACCTTACCATTTGCCATTTCTACAGAGTAACTATTTTCTAGTCTACTGGCACTCAAATCAAGCATTTACATAATCTCAGATGATATAAAACTATTGTCTGCCCCAGTATCAAACAGTACAGATGCGAAGTGGTTATTGAGTAAGTGCGTACCCGTGACAATGTTCGGATCCTGACGGGCATCATTATCTCCAATGATGAAGGCGTGTCCCCGTGCAGCATTACCTTGGTTTCCTTGGCCTTGAGCACCTGCTATGGCCATTATCTGCTGCTGTTTGTTTCCTTGCTGAACCGGTGCCCTATTCAGTCGGGGGCACATGTTTCTGAAGTGATCGAGGCCTCCATATTCATAGCATGCCCTGGCATTCCCGGTGGGGTTAACCGCGTTGATGGGTGCCATCAGGTTTGGCGCCACTCTGCAGTCTCTTGCTTGATGCCCCGGGCGTCTACAGTTTAAACATGCCCTGGCACGGCACTACTGGAGGATGATAAAGATTACACCTGTCACATCTCGGGTGCGGCCCAACATATTCCTTCTTCCCTTGAGTCACGGGCACAAAGTTTCTACTCGTTTTGGCCCTCTTATCAAACTTTCCGGTATTGGACCGGCTCGTTTCCCTGGCTTCCTTTCTTTTCTCTGCCCCCTTACTCAATACCCCTGTCCTTCTCATCTCATCAGTGAGAGCGCCAGCTTTCAGAATTGCGCTCTAGATTGTAGGAGGAGCTGCTGCAGTCACCATTGCCTGGATTTGAGGCGCGAGTCCCCAAATGTACCTTTCAATCCTCTTAGATTCCGGAGTGACTAGGTGTGGAACTAGTCTAGCCAGCTCGTGGAATCGGTCAGTATAAGCTGCATGCCCAGCCCCCACCATAGCATGATTCCAAAATTCATGCTCTAGTTTCTGCATCTCGTTGAGAGGGCAGTATTCCTCGGTAATCAGGGCTTTAAACTCATCCCAAGTCATTTGCATCGCAACTTCTCTTCCTCTAGCTTGAACCTGGGTGTTCCACCAGGTTAGTGCTCTGCCCTGTAGTGAGCACGTAACATACTTGATCCTTTGGCTGTCGAGGCATTCACTGATGTCAATCACTGCCTCCATCTTTTCAAGCCATCTAGTCAGGGCTATCGCCCCACCTTTCCTATCGAATTCCCAGGGCTTACAGGCCACAAATTCTTTGTAAGAACATCCCCGTTTGTCATTAGCAACTCCAGTTTCATTACCGGCTGTACCACCATTCCCGGTCTCCTGATTGCTTTCATTCCCAGTCGGGTTCCCATTATCCTCGTTTTCATTGCCACCATCCTCGTGGGGGTGGTTTTGCTGTTGAAAAACGTCGCTCACCTGAGCTACAATAGTTGGAATCAGGGCAGTCAATTGTTGAGCAATTAAGGCTGCCATATCAGGGTTTCCAGTCCCTTGAGCATTGCCAGAAGGGCCTTCATTTGCTCTTGAAGGTCTACCTCTGCCTCTGCCTCTGCCCCTCGAGGCTTCACTTCCGCTACTATTGCTGTGAGTAGATCTTCGAGGCGGCATGTTCTATTCATAAAAGAGGTAACATATAAGCTTTAGTCACCTTAAGATAAACGAGTACTCCACTTATCAAGTTCCAACGCTTCATGTTCCGGTCAGTCAAGATCACCATGCAGCCTATTTCAAACATATTCTCGGTATACCGGTGATGTTTATGTATAGGGTTCCCCGTAGCGTTCCCACCACACCCACGATGTACCGAGAAAGATGCCTAATCCGGTTACATGACATCCAACCTTCCTTCACATCATATCCATAATAATCCATTAAGTCAACTGAGAGCCCAAACATGTAATCACGTATAGTCTGGCGGAGGTTGTCTATCTCGCATCCTTGAAAGGACTCAGACATGGCCTCCTCGGGTCGGTCTCAGTATCTGAGGTCAAGCGCAATGTATGATCTGTGAAGATCTCTTCGGGTCTCAATACCCGAATTTGGTTACGATAACTTGGCGCGCAGAGGGAACGGAAGATCCAATAGAAAGCATCTCATAAGGGACGAGCACAAGGGCTCAAGCACAAGGTGAAAGATCACAAAAAAAAGGATAACAAAACATGTAAAGAGGAACACCTACACGAGATATATAAATGCACACAAGCTTAAGCATGCAAATCTACATGAAGGTTCCTAGGTTATAGTCTAGGTCAAGTGTAATTGCCTAATTCTCTATAACCAATTGCTCTGATACTAGTCTGTCACACCCCCCGCTGATAGCGGAAACACGGGGAATGCGAGCTAGACGGGATCGTCATAACACATGGTATACAATATAGTAGCAATAATAATAATACGATGACAAGCGTGTCATGACGACACCCGAACACAATTGGAGACTTGCGTCGTGTATAGTCAATGTTCACGATAGCATAGCCGTAAGCACAACATAAATGATCACATAAGCATTAAGGATAACTTGTAATGTAAATTCCCACAACTCGAGAACAAGTATACAAAAGACCATGTTCAAGCTTTACAAGGGTAATGATTACAAAATGTATCCTAGGGTCTCCTCTAAAGGCAGCACTCCTAGATCTTCAATTAGATCACCTGAAAAGAGATGCTCAAACGGTCAACATAATTGTTGGTGAGCTTCGCAGGTTTTAAGTAGTAAAAGATGTTAAGATGGAAACCGTAAGTAAGTTTAATAAAAGCTACCGCGACTATACTTATGTATAGGCGGTTTTGCCAGTTGTAAATAGCTACAGCCGAACCTAATAACGGTCCCACACGGGAATTGATGGCTGTAAGGAAGCATTCCCAAAGCTTAATTAGTTTATTAAGACGTAGCAAGATCATACGTATAGTTTATAACCAAACCAATCCTTAGGTCCCAATACCGGGATTAATGGTTATACAAAAAGGTTTTCAATAGCATAATAAGATATGACGTAGCAAGATCCACACAGCGCATACGTTTAGGTTACAACCAAACCAATCCTTAGGTCCCAATTACCGGGATTAATGGTTGTAATGGATGATCGGCTTAAAAGACCACACAGAAGAACCACACAGAATAACCACCCAGCGAGAGTATCCAAGGTCAATAGCATTCACAAGTAGCACCAATCAACACATAACATAAGTAGTAAAAGTATGTTAAGATGGAAACCGTAAGTAAGTTTAATAAAAGCTACCGCGACTATACTTATGTATAGGCGGTTTTGCCAGTTGTAAATAGCTACAGCCGAACCTAATCAACGGTCCCACACGGGAATTGATGGCTGTAAGGAAGCATTCCCCAAGCTTAATTAGTTTATTAAGACGTAGCAAGATCCACACAGCGCATACGTATAGTTTATAACCAAACAATCCTTAGGTCCCAATACGGGATTAATGGTTATACAAAAAGGTTTCAATAGCATAATAAGTTTAATATGACGTAGCAAGATCCACACAGCGCATACGTTTAGGTTACAACCAAACCAATCCTTAGGTCCCAATTACCGGGATTAATGGTTGTAATGGATGATCGGCTTAAAAGAACCACACAGAAGAACCACACAGAATAACCACCCAGCCGAGAGTATCCAAGGTCAATAGCATTCACAAGTAGCACCAATCAACACATAACATCAAGTAGTAGTGCATAGTAGTGTAATACCACTAAGTAACATACATAGGGGTAACATAGCACATAGTTCAAGTTCATATAGAAGCAATCACAAGATAAGCAAGATAAGTTACTCATAGAAGTAGCAGCCAACTTCCACTAGGGAAGGTGCCTGAAATCACGTTAAGTAGGTGAGCATTCTTTTCCCCCAAGTTGAAAATATTTGAAAAGGTTTTGTGAGAGTAAAAAGGGGCCACGAAACTCACAGAATGGATGATTGGCACGTATGATGAATATTCCAATGGTAGGATGCTATGAACGGTCAAATACCTATTGACGGTTACTGACAAGCATTAATAAGGAGCATAAAGCATAAGATGATGTTCGATAGGTTCGGGCAGTTTCGGTTCGGTCATGGATAGTACACACACAAGCAGACATACACATATCAGACTAGGTTATTTTAAATAGTATGTGCCTGTTGATAGCGTTGACTTTAATCTTTGTGGTCAAGATATGACACTTTATTAATGTTACCTTATCGTCGTAAGATCTCCGAAAAGGGGATCCACACACACACATACCATCAGTCACAGTACAGCACCAGACGCACGACTCAACCCTCCTTTCACACGAATGGACCTTCAGTCGTACGAATCAGCTTCATTCGTACGATTGAACCTTCATTCATGCGACTAAGCATTCAGTCGTACCATGCAAGACCCAATCGCACGACTCAACCTCCATACACACGATTGAACCTCCATTCGCACGAATCAGCTTCATTCGTGCAATTGAACATTCATTCGTGCGACTGGCCTTTCAGTCGTGCGACTCACGTACAATCGCACACAATCTCATTTGCACTGACTCAATCGCACGCACATTCACTCGCACCGACTCAATCACACACACATTCAATCGCACACACCCAGTCGCATGACTCAGTCGCACGACTCACCCCAGTCGCACCACCCAGTCGCACGATACACCCCTACGCATGACTCAGTCATGCAATTCGCCCAATCGCACGGCTCAGTCGCGTGAACAGACCCAGTCGCCCTGTACAGCAGGTCGCGACTGCTGAGACCTCGAGCAGCGTCCAGCTGCTCTGGGCATGGGTTTCACACACCAAGAACCTCCAGAATCCATATCCTAACATGTCTAAACAAGAAGCACACTCAAAAACACAACATGCAAGCCCACACGACCTCATGTGCTCGGATGAACCCGAGCACCCGAAACCCTAGAAATGGAGCAGCAAAATCGAGCAATAAACGAGACATTCACGTTGTCTACCTGCAAGGATGGAGTAGACTAGGTTGTAGACGACTTCTAGACGACAAAATGAGACCAAATAGGGCGTTTTTGGTGCTATAGTGAGGGAGATAGGTGATGAAGAAGAAAGATGAAGAAATGAAGAAGATGGTGAAAAATGGCACGGAATGGGGATTTTATACCCATCTCAAGTTTGCAAAATGTCACTTTTAGTCCCTGCACTTTGCCCGAGTTCTTAAATTGTATCGGTGAAAAACGTTATTAATTAGTCTTGTTTTATTGATGATAGAATATTGTTAATGATATTTATAATTTAAAAATGATTTATTCGTGACAATAATTTTTATATAAAAATGGTGCTTTTAGTGTTAACGGGGCAAATCTTAGTTAATGTTTTAAGATGATGACGATTTAAACAATGATGGTAAACGCATAAGGTTAACCAAACAAATAAACAGGCATAATATCCACATAGATGGCCTATAAAGGTGAGGGATGACCGACAACAAAAGTTATAGACTACGTCAATAGACGGACCTTTGGTGACGGATGTCACATGCGAAGACCAAAGGTGACAAATTGCCAAACTAGGGCTGGGTATATAAACCCTTACCAGCCCTAGCTTTCATTTCCACACCCTCTTCTTCATCTCCTTCTTCACTTTCTCCTTCTACACCTCTCTACCACTTCCTAGCACCAAAATCACCTCCTTTGGTCTCGTTTTCATCGGTTAGACTACACTACAGTTGAGTTAGCACGTTTCCAGCATGTAGGCAACCTTGGTCGTCTATTTATTGCTCGTTCACTTCTGCGAATTTAGTTTCGGTTCGGGTGCTCGGGTTCAACCCGAATGCATGAGGTCGTGTGGGTGCGTGTGTGGTCCATCTGCATGTGCATTTTATTTAGACATGTTAGAAAAGTGTTTCTGGAAATTCTTGAAGTGTGAAACCCATGCACGGAATAGCCGAAGGCTGTTCAGCCCCTCCAGCAGTCGCGATCTGTTGTAGTTCATGACTGGGTCAGTCGTGCGACTGAGCCGTGCGACTGGGCGTGTCGTGTGACTGAGTTCATGCGTCTGAGTCTATCGTGCGATAGAGTGATGCGACTAGGGTGAGTCGTGCGACTGAGTCTATGCGTATATGCGTGTCGTGCGATTGAATGCATACGAATGAGTATTGCATGCGATTGAGTCAATGCGGATGAATGTGTGCGACTGTGTGTATCGCACGACTGAGGGTCCAGTCATACGAATGAAGGTTCAGTCGTACGAATGAAGCTGATTCATACGAATGAAGGTTGAATCGTGCGAATCGTTTTTGAGTCGTGCGAATGGGTGTTGTGTGGTACGACTGAATGCTGAGTCGCACGAATGAGGGTTCAATCGTACGAGTGAAGCTGATTTATACGATTGAAGGCCCATTCGTGCGAATGGAGTGTCCAGTCATGCGTCTAGTCCTGTTATGCGATTGGAGTCATTGTGATGATAAGGTAACATCAATAAAGTGTCATTGCTTGACCATAAAGATTAAAGGCAACGCTATCAACAGGCACATACTATTTCCATTTAAAATAACCTAACCTTTTACAATTATCGACAATCCACTTGGGACTACAAATATTTAACAAGCACTATTATATTTTTGTTATAATAATGGGATCCCCATAAGGATGTCATTAGCAATGACGACTACACTTAATACTTGGATCTACATAAGGTCTGATATGTGTATGCCTGCTTGTGTGTGTCACCCACGACCGAACCAATACGACCCAACCCAACTAAACATTGATATTAACACTAGACACAATATTAATGCTTAACATAACTGTCAATAGGTGTTTGACTATTCATTGTGAACAACATTTGGGAGGCTTCCATCCTACACACTTACTACATCATCTGTGAGTCTTCACGGCCCCTATTTTACTTTCTTTCCTTTTAGGGGAGAAAACATGCAAAATATATTTCAAGAATGGTTTTAGTATTATTGATATCTCCTGTTACGTTAGTGCAAACATACATAACCGTCCTTACATTCTCGAACCGTTAGTAACGTGTAGCGAGGTAATTCTGAGTAGTACTACTGGGTTGACAAACCCCGCCCGGGCTAGTTGTGCTAGCTTGATTGGAGGTCAAACGGGTGCATTATTGACCTAACATTTGTCACTGTCTGGTGAGACGTGATGGGGAGACAACAAACATATAGGACATGAAAACAGTCAGTTTCGGTTTGAAACGCTAAGTAACTTGACTATAGGCTAGCTACCTATCGATATGCTTTAATTACTTTACCATTTGAACAGTTACCAACATTTTATTTGTGATTAAACCTGTGAACTCACCAACTTTATGTTGACACACTTTAGCATGTTTTCTCAGGTCACAGGAACGCAGAAGCTCATGATGCACGCTTCAGGAACGCACTCAGGACATGCATTCATCAAACTTATTTTCTTGCATTGAACATTTTGTTTAGATTTGGCACTTGTAACTTTCATGTAATGGATTTACATTTCGTGTATACGCTTCCGCACTAATGTTTATTTCGTTAAGTTCCTTTGATTGAAGTCAAATGTTTATTTTTAAATTCATATAGTGTCGTTTGATATGACTGTGTCTGAGATCCTGGTTTGTCACACGCCTAGCGGTAAAACCCTGTTTGTGGAAATTGAGGGTGTGACAAATTGGTATCAGAGCCACAGGTTATAGAGAACTAGGATTGCATTTGCATCTAGACTATAGCCACAACACTAGAATTGCACAGACACTTTTACACAATTGCAACTGTTGTACGAACATCCTCCGGCATGCCAATATTACGTTACTGAACGGTCACAACATTATCTATGATGTCCATGTCACTTGTATCATCCCCGACTAACAGAGGGGCGGAGAAACCCGCTCGCTCGCTTCCGACAGCTACACTTGTTCATTCACTCCAGGAGTTGAAGCAACGACAAATTGAACCTAACATTACCACTTTGGAACACGGAAACCTTTCTAACACGCACGACTAGCCTAACGATGACAAACAAAGAGAACAACACCTTACTCTTCCAACTCTTTCACACTTGTTTCTATTTCTAACATATCCAATCTCCATCACTAATCTGAACAATAAATGTGGGACGCATAACGGATTCAAAGTTTATCAGAGAATCGGACTTAGATATATATGGACCCTTAGAGCTTCAAAGGGAAATATTTTAACTCGGATCGCCAGATTATTTTCCATCTAACACATAGATGTATTGAATTATGATTGTTCGATTTAAATACGTTGTATTTCCTACAATTTATTTTTATCAATAATTACTATTCAATTAGTGACTATTATGTATTGTGAATTGAAGAATCATGTCTGGAAGAAGAGCTGGACACCCATGTGGACGAGGAAACATCAACATGACTCAAGCTGAGTCGGATGCCATCATCAATGAGCGTGTTACTGATGCGCTTGCAGCCTATGAACAGACCCGCAATCAGAATCAAAACAACCAGAATCTGAATCAAGGAGGTCCGACAGTCTGTACCTTCAAGATGTTTATGGATTGTAAGCCTCACTCCTTCAGTGGTTCTGAGGGTGCTGTCACCTTACTTCGCTGGCTGGAGAAACTCGAGTCGGTTTTCGCCATGTGCAACTATTCTGTGGGAAGTCGTGTCATGTACACCTCCGACACACTGGAAGGACCAGCTCTGATGTGGTGGAACTCACAAGTCCAAACCTTAGGACTTGAGGCTGCTAATGGTTTGCCGTGGGATGATTTCAAGATTCTGATGAAAGAAGAATATTGCCCTAGGAATGAAGTCCAGGAACTAGAAGCAGAGTTTTGGAATCGGACTTAGATATATATGGACCCTTAGAGCTTCAAAGGGGAATGTTTAACTCGGATCGCCAGATATTTTCCATCCAACACATAGATATATTGAATTATGATTGTTCGATTTAAATACGTTGTATTTCCTACAATTTATTTTTATCAATAATTACTATTCAATTAGTGACTATTGTGTATTGTGAATTGAAGAATCATGTCTGGAAGAAGAGCTGGACACCCATGTGGACGAGGAAACATCAACATGACTCAAGCTGAGTTGGATGCCATCATCAATGAGCGTGTTACTGATGCGCTTGCAGCCTATGAACAGACCCGCAATCAGAATCAGAACAACCAGAATCTGAATCAAGGAGGTCCGACAGTCTGTACCTTCAAGATGTTTATGGATTGTAAGCCTCACTCCTTCAATGGTTCTGAGGGTGCTGTCGCCTTACTTCGCTGGCTGGAGAAACTCGAGTCGGTTTTCGCCATGTGCAACTATTCTATGGGAAGTCGTGTCATGTACGCCTCCGGCACACTGGAAGGACCAGCTCTGAAGTGGTAGAACTCACAAGTCCAAACCTTAGGACTTGAGGCTGCTAATGGTTTACCGTGGGATGATTTCAAGATTCTGATGAAAGAAGAATATTGCCCTAGAAACGAAGTCCAGAAACTAGAAGCAGAGTTTTGGAATCTTAAAATGATTGGCTCTGAAAGTGAGGAATACATGACTCGTTCACACGAGTTGGCTGCTCTATGTCCTCAGATGGTGACCCCGGCCTATAAACGGATTAAGAAGTACTTTGATGGTCTAGCTACTCAAATCCAAGCTAGTGTTATGGCTACTGATCCTGTCACTATTCAGCAGGCTATCTGACTGACTCACAAGCTCACTGATCAGGCAGTGGCACAGGGTACTTTGCCTAAACGTGGCGATGCCTCTGGATCATTCGAACACAAAAGGAAATGGGATGGTAACAACAGTAAGTCTTCAAGCTCCAACAACACCCATCAACAATAGATCATAAAGTTTGATTCATCAAGAAGCTTAACCAAAACAATCAGAACAACAACAACAACAACAACGGTCAGGGATCGAGCAACTATGCAGGAAAGTATCTGAAGTGTAACTAGTGCAACTTTCACCACCATGGCCAGTGTGATCGCATCCGTTGTCAAAGGTGTGGAAAGATGGGTCATGCTGCTAAAGACTGCAGGGGTTAACTGATGACTCAGCAACAACCTCAATAACAATGCCAGGGCGGAGCGACTAGAGGCTATTATGAGTGTGGTAAGGAGGGCCACTACAGGAAGGATTGCCCATAGCTGAAGAGTGGAAACAAGGGCAATAATGGAAGCAATGCTAAGGGTCGTGCTTTTGTGATTGGTTCTGGCGAGGCAAGGAATGATCAAAATGTGGTTACTGGTACGTTTCCCCTGAATGGTTGTTTTGCTTCTATACTGTTTGATACCAGCGCTGACAAGAGTTTTGTTTCCAACAAGTTCATTAAGTTCTTAGATGTAACCTTAGCTGATGTGGAGCCTAGTTACACTGTAGAATTAGCTGACAGAAAACTAATTGAGGCAACTCACATCATTAAGGGATGCAAACTAGGATTATGTGGTCATGAGTTAGATATAGATCTAATGCCTTTCACACTGGTAGCTTCGATGTAGTTGTTGGTATGGACTGGTTATCCAAGAATCAAGCTGAGATCATCTGTGGTGAGAAAGTCGTTCGTGTACCACTTTCTAGTGGTGAGGTTTTGTCAGTTCAGGGCGAAAGGAGTGGTACAGTCTCAGGAATTATCTCTTACATGAAGGCCCAAAGGTGCTTATGTAAGGGTCATACAGCTTTCCTTGCTCTAATCACTAAAAAAGAGACTGAGGAAAAGAAGATTGAAGATACCCATGTTGTACGTGATTATCCGAGGTTTTCCCTGAAGACCTACCTGGTCTCCCACCGCATTGCCAAGTCGAGTTCCAGATTGATTTGGTACCTGGAGCCGCACCTATTGCGAGAGCACCGTACAGATTAGCTCCAAAAGAACTGAAAGAGCTGTCTACACAATTGTAGGAACTATTGGATAAAGGATTTATCAGACCTAGCTCATCACCGTGGGGAGCCCTAGTCCTATTTGTCAAGAAGAAGGACGAAACCTTTCGTATGTGTATTGATTATAGGGAATTGAACAAAGCAACGGTTAGGAATCGTTAGCCCCTCCCGCGCATCGATGATTTGTTCGATCAACTTCAAGGGTCGAGTTTCTATTCCAAGATAGATCTGAGATCGGGTTATCATCAACTAAGGATTCGAGATGAAGACATTTCAAAGACTACGTTTAGAACAAGGTATGGCCACTACGAGTTTATGGTTATGCCATTCGGGTTGACCAATGCGCCAGTGGTGTTCATGGACCTCATGAACCGAGTGTGCAAACCCTATTTGGACAAGTTCGTCATTGTCTTCATCGATGACATCCTTATTTATTCAAAGAATAAGGAAGAACAAGAGGAGCACCTTAGACTGATTCTGGAGTTGCTGAAACGAGAACAATTGTATGCAAAATTTTCAAAGTGTGACTTCTGGATACGAGAGGTCCATTTCTTGGGTCATGTGGTCAATAAGAATGGGATACATGTTGACCCGGCAAAAATAGAAGCCATCAAGAACTAGGCTACGCCTAAGACTCCGACCGAGGTACGACAGTTTCTCGGGTTGGCTGGCTATTATCGACGGTTCATCGAAGGCACCGTGTTAACTCATAAAGGCACTACGTACAATTGGGGTGACAAACAAGAATCCGCATTCCAGGTTCTGAAGCAGAAGCTCTGTACGGCACCGATTCTATCCTTGCCTGAGGGGACAGATGATTTTGTAGCTTACTGTGATGCTTCTATTCAAGGCCTCGGTTATGTGCTAATGCAACACAAGAAGGTGATTGCTTATGCTTCCCGACAATTGAAGGTCCACGAGAAAAACAACACGACACATGACCTAGAGCTGGGAGCAGTCGTGTTTGCACTCAAAATATGGAGACACTACTTGTACGGTACCAAGTGCACCATTTACACCGATCACAAGAGTCTCCAGCACATCTTTGTATAGAAGGAGCTGAATATGAGATAACGTCGTTGGGTCGAGTTATTGAACGACTACGACTGTGCGATCAAGTATCATCCGGGAACGGCTAATGTAGTAGCAGATGCCTTAAGTCGGAAGGAGACACCTAAGCCAAAACAAGTTCGAGCATTACAACTCACCATTCACACCGGTTTACCCGATCAAATCCGCAATGCTCAACTTGAGATGTTAAAAGACGAGAACCTGAAAGCCGAATCGCTACGAGGCATGTAGAAGCAACTGGAACCCAAGTATGATGAAATCCGCTACTTTATGGACCGAACATGGGTTCCCCTGTATGGAGACCTACGAGAGCTAGTAATGGACGAAGCTCACAAATCACGGTACTCTATCCACCCAGGTTCAGACAAGATGTACCACGATCTGAAGGTTCTTTACTGGTGGCCAAACATGAAAGCCGATATCGCCACCTATGTAAGCAGATGTTTAACCTGTTCTAAGGTTAAGGTGGAGTATCAAAGACCATCTGGTTTACTTCAACAACCGGAAATTCCAGTATGGAAGTGGGAACATATATCAATGGATTTCATCACAAAACTACCTAGAACTCCCAGCGGATGCGATACCATTTGGGTGATCGTGGATCGCTTGACGAAATTCGCACATTTCCTGGCAATCCGGGAGACTGATCGCATGGAAAAGTTGACTCGTATCTACCTAAGGGAAATAGTCTCTCGCCACGGTGTGTCAATTTCCATTATCTCTGATCGTGACGCTCGATTCACTTCACACTTCTGGCAATCTTTACAACGAGCATTGGGAACGCGGTTGGATATGAGCACCGCGTATCACCCTCAAACCGATAGCCAGAGTGAGCGTACGATCCAGACCTTGGAAGACATGTTGCATGCCTGCATGATAGATTTCGGCAGCAGTTGGGAAACTCACTTACCGCTAGTCGAGTTTTCTTACAATAATAGCTATCACACATCGATCAAAGCTGCTCCATTCGAGGCACTGTATGGGCGCAAGTGCTGATCACCTATTTGTTGGGCGGAGGTTGGAGAAAGTCAACTTACCGGCCCAGAACTTGTGCACGAGACGACCGAGAAGATCGTTCAGATCCGTAACCGTATGGTAGCAGCACGTGACCGACAGAAGAATTACGCTGATAAGCGTCGCCGACCGTTGGAATTTCAAATAGGTGACAAAATGATTTTGAAAGTGTCACCTTGGAAGGGTGTGATTCATTTCGGAAAACGTGGAAACTAAACCCTAGATACGTGGGACCGTTTGAGATTGTCAAACGGGTTGGCCCCGTGGCCTATCAGCTGAACCTACCCAAAGAATTCCATGGAGTACACGATGTGTTCCATGTATCAAACCTGAGGAAATGCCTTGTAGACGAGACTCTCGTCGTTCCGTTGGGCGAGATACAGGTTGACGAACAACTACGTTTCATCGAGGAACCAGTGGAAATTATGGACCGAGAGCTCAAGACACTTAAACATAGTCGTATCACTATCGTCAAGGTCCGTTGGAACTCAAAGCGTGGACCAGAGTTTACCTGGGAACGCGAGGATCAGATGAAGAAGAACTACCCACAACTGTTCCGGAATCAGGTCTCTACTTCTTGAGATAAGCAGGAACTCTATTCAACATACGTTACAGACCACCGAGCCTTGCATTCCCCGTTGAACCTCGAGACATAATGTTCTAATTTTCAGGACAAAAATTCCTTCTACAAGGGGATAATGTGACACACCGTAATTTCAGGTTAACACCATTGTGACTTTTGTCGTTATCATTGTTTGCATCGTTATCACCTAAAACGTTTACAAGCATCGCCACCGTCATCGTTAAATATATTATGTTATATAATACTAACATCATGAATGACCCCATTTTACAAAAAAAAACAAAATGGTGTTTGTAGAGGATTCGGATAAACAAGATTACTTAAGGAATCCTCTTAATTAATATAACTCGCCTAGTTACGTCGTTATCAACCGAAACAAATTCGGGAACTCGGGGACAAAGTGCGAGGACAAAGGTGACAAATTTCCAAACTAGGGTTGGGTATATAAACCCCTTACCAGCCCTAACTTTCATTTCCACACCCTCTTCTTCATCTCCTTCTTCATTTTCTCCTTCTACACCTCTCTACCACTTCCTAGCACCAAAATCACCTCCTTTGGTCTCGTTTTCGTCGGTTAGACTACGCTACAGCTGAGTTAGGACGTTTCCAGCAGGTAGGCGACCTTGGTCGTCCATTTTATTGCTCGTTCACTTCTGCGAATTTAGGGTTTCGGGTGCTCGGGTTCAACCCGAATGCATGAGGTTGTGTGGGTACGTGTGTGGTCCATTTGCATGTGCATTTTACTTAGACATGTTAGAAAAGTGTTTCTGGAAGTTCATGATGTGTGAAACCCGTGCACGGAACAGCCGAAGGCTGTTCAGCCCCTCCAGCAGTCACGATCTGCGGCAGTTCACGACTGGGTCAGTCGTGCGACCGAGCCGTGCAACTGGGCGTGTCGTGCGACTGAATTCATGTGTCTGAGTCTATCGTGCGACTGAGTGGGGCGACTGGGGTGAGTCGTGCGACTGAGTCTATGCGTATGTGCGTGTCGTGCGATTGAATGCATGTGAATGAGTATTGCATGCGATTGAGTCAATGCGTATGAATGTGTGCGACTGTGTGTATCGCACGACTGAGGGTCCAGTCATACGAATGAAGGTTCAGTCGTACAAATGAAGCTGATTCGTACGAATGAAGGTTGAATCGTGCGAATGGCTGTTGAGTCGTGCGAATGGGTGCTGTGTGGTACGACTGATGCTGAGTCGCACGAATGAGGGTTCAATCATACGAGTGAAGCTGATTCGTTCGATTGAAGGCCCATTCATGCGGATGGAGTGTCCAGTCGTGCGTCTAGTCCTGTTATGCGATTGGAGTCATTATGAGTGATTCTTCTTATGTGAAGTGTGCTTATCATGTGATGATAAGGTAACATCAATAAAGTGTCATTGTTTGACCACAAAGATTAAAGGCAACGCTATCAACAGGCACATACTATTTCCATTTAAAATAACCTAACCTTTTACAATTATCGAAAATCCACTTGGGACTAGAAATATTTAACAAGAACTATTATAGTTATTGTTATAATAATGGGATCCCCATAAAGATGTCATTAGCAATGACGACTACTCTTAATACTTAGATCTACATAAGGTCTGATATGTGTATGCCTGCTTGTGTGTGTCACCCACGACCAAACCAATACGACCCGACCCGACTAAATATTGCTATTAACACTAGACATAACATTAATGCTTAACATAACTGTCAATAGGTGTTTGACTGTTCATTGTGAACAACATTTGGGAGGCTTCCATCCTACACACTTACTACATCATCTGTGAGTCTTCACAGCCCCTATTTTACTTTCTTTCCTTTTGGGGGAGAAAACATGCAAAACATATTTCAAGAATGGTTTTAGTATTATTGATATCGCCTGTTACGTTAGTGAAAACATACATAACCGTCCTTACATTCTCAAACCGTTAGTAACGTGTAGCGAGGTAATTCTGAGTAGTACTACTGGGTTTGACAAACCCCGCCTGGGCTAGTCGTGCTAGCTTTATTGGAGGTCAAACGGGTGCATTATTGACCTAACATTTGTCACTGTCTGGTGAGACGTGATGGGGAGACAACAAACATATAGGACATGCAAACAGTCAGCTTCGGTTCGAAACGCTACGTAACTTGACTATAGGCTAGCTACCTATCGATATGCTTTAATTACTTTACCATTTGAACAGTTACCAACATTTTATCTGTGATTAAACCTGTGAACTCACCAACTTTATGTTGACACACTTTAGCATGTTTTCTCAGGTCACAGGAACGCATAAGCTCATGATGCACGCTTCAGGAATGCACTCAGGACATGCATTCATCAAACTTATTTTCCTGCATTGAATATTTTGTTTAGATTTGACACTTGTAACTTTCATGTAATGGATTTACATTTCGTGTATACGCTTCCGCACTAATGTTTATTTTGTTAAGTTCCTCTCATTGAAGTCAAATGTTTATTTTTAAATTCATATAGTGTCGTTTGATATGACTGTGTCTGAGATCCTGGTTTGTCACACGCCTAGCGGTAAAACCCCATTTGTGGAAATTGAGGGTGTGACATTGAGGGACAAAATATGCAGGTGATGACTAAGCTTGTGATGAATGACCAGAACTGGTGGAATGTTGCCCTTTGTTCTGTGAGCTATTGCTTGGAAAGGTCATAAAGGGTGCAGATGAGTTAGATCCAGATGATCTACACTCTCTAGCAAAGTGTCCAAGCCTATGGCACTTGTGACACCTCAACTTTCTCTTATCAAAACCAACTTTGGTTTTGCCAGAGAGACCAGGAAATTTCCTGCCAGTTCTTTTGTAAAACTTTTGAGATCTGATATTGATTATTGCCATTTGGCTCAAAATATCCATCTCTTCCAGATCATCATCTGGAATGCCCTTCAAATCCTCCATCAGAAAGCACAAGTTATCACTGCTACCTCCTGAACTACCATCCACACCAACAAAAGCATGTTCTACATTGGTAGAGAAATCAATATGCTCATCATAGGCATTTTCTGATACAGCATATTCTGACTATTGACCTATCAGTGCAGTATTGCCTGATACAAAGTCATCAGTGAGCTTACCAGATGTGGACAACTTCCTTTTCTGTTCTATCTCTCTTTCAAATGTAAGCAGTTTCCCATGAAGTTGGGTTAGAGATAGAGTGTCCAGATTTGCACTGGAGCGTAGGACAATAGTGTAAGTGTCCCATCTCACAGGCAGGGATCTGAGGAATCGGTTGTTCATCTGGCTGTTTGAATACTCTTGTTTAACCATTTTTAGCTCAGAAATCAAACATGAGAATCGCTCAAACTGTTGAGTCAGAGTCTCACCCTTCCTATGAGAGAATGTCTCATATTGTTGGGCGAGGATTTCCCTAGTGTTTGCTAAGACCTCATCGGTTCCTCCAAATTTTTCTTTCAAAGCAACCCAAAGGTCATGAGCAGTTTCATGATGCATAAGCCCTGAATAGATTTCATTAGGCAGTGCTATGCCCAGAATTCCATGGACTTTAGCATCAATCTCGAACAGCTTTAGATCTTCATCCGAATATTGATCGGGTTTCTTCAGAACCCTCTCATTTGTCTCCGGAAGACTCTCCATAGGCTTGTATGGTCCATGCACCACAGATTTCCAACAACCAGCGCTGTTGATAGACAGATGATGGAGCATACGTCGTTGCCATATGTTACACTCACTCCTAACAAGCATTGGAGGCTTTGTTGAGGAGCCAGTATTGTGAGGATCATTTGTTGGTGTCACCATTGAACAAATTAAAGCTAATTCAAAGTAATTTCAGAAAATCTAGCTCAAAACCACGTAAAACCTCAAATTGAATGACCAGAAGCAGCAGAAACTCAATCTCTATAAGCGATTCTTGCAAATTTGCTAATTCGATCAAACGTAGATGTCAAAAGAGCAGTTTCAATGATCAATTGTTAAATCGATCAATGATTAACCAGCTCTGATACCATTTGAAAGGATCCCAGCATCTAGTTTGATCAATTAGATTGGATTTGCAGCGGAATTAGTACACGAATTAGAACAAATTATAGCAAGTACACACACGATTTATCAATGAAACAGTACGGTTATAGAGAGAGAATTTCTACGAAAAGGTATATTTTCATTCAACACACGCTTCGGCACATTTACAATTAGGTCATCTTTCCTTTTATAGGAAAGATGACGTCAGCTGATGTCACTTGACAGTGACATCTAACCGTTATTACAACAAACTACTGAAAGTAGACTAAACTACTGAAGATGACAAACAGCTGACATCTTCTTACAAAAGATAAGTGTAAAACTACTACAACTACTAAAACTACAACGTCTGAAGAACATGCTCCTCAGACATTTTACAAAGTACTGAAACATAAAAAAAACTAGTGAAAAGAAACTACTGAAAGGAAACAACTGAAAGGAAACTACTTAAAAAGAAAACCAACACAACAACTGAAGAATACTTCTTCAGCTGTTGTGACAACCTCTGAAGTCTTCAGTACTTGACTTCAGACTTGAACCTCAGACTTGAACTTCAGTTGTTGTCTTCAGTCTTTGTACATCAGCTGATGTCTTCATTCTTTGTACTTCAGCTGATGTCTTCAGTCTTTGTACATCAGCTGATGTCTTCAGTCTTTGTACTTCAGCTGATGTCTTCAGTCTTTGTACTTCAGCTGATGTCTTCAGTCTTTGTACTTCAGCTGATGTCTTCAGTCTTTGTACTTCAGCTGATGTTTTCAGTCTTTGTACATCAGCTGATGTCTTCAGTCTTTGTACTTCAGCTGATGTCTTCAGTCTTTGTACATCAGCTGATGTCTTCAGTCTTTGTACTTCAGCTGATGTTTTCAGTCTTTGTACATCAGCTGATGTCTTCAGTCTTTGTACTTCAGCTGATGTCTTCAGTCTTTGTACATCAGCTGATGTCTTCAGACTTTGTACTTCAGCTGATGTCTTCAGTCTTTGTACATCAGCTGATGTCTTCAGTCTTTGTACTTCAGCTGATGTCTTCAGTCTTTGTACATCAGCTGATGTCTTCAGTCTTTGTACTTTAGCTATTGTTTTCAGTCTTTGTACATCAGCTGATGTCTTCAGTCTTTGTACTTCAGCTGATGAAGTCTTCATTTGTTGTCATCATCAGCTGATGAAGTCTTGAGTAGTTGTTTTTAGTTCTGTGGGACTTAAAGGTTTTTCTGATCTGGCTCATTAGTTCTTTTGGTCCAACATGAACTAACTTGTTTGCCCCTTGTATTGCAGAAATATGGCGGACCGTTGGACGATGAGTACTAAGCACAACATATGTGCTCATCTGGACCCCACATCTCGGAATGCTTCCGAGTTTACAGAGATTATAGCTTTTCTTTGATGTTCTAGGATATTCAGGGCTATATCTACACAGTGTACTCCATACAGATCACTCCAGCAGACCTTCTAGGAAGGGGCCACTATTGATAGGTCCACTGAGCCATATTGTATACGGAGCTCGATCTTCAGACAGGAATCAGCATTACTGCAGCTGATCTCAGGCAAGTCCTGGAGTTCAGTGATGATGAGGATCACCCAACCAAGCTTCACCCTCTGACGGTTAGGGGTGCTTTCTATGGATGAAGTACACTGGGGACATCAACGTAGGTGTGCTCAACAAAAGCAATCTGTGTCCCCAGTTCAAGTACTTAGCTCACGTGATTCTGAAGTGCATTGCTTCGAGGAAAGGGGGATTTGATGAGCTCTCCCAGATCAAATCCAGAATGCCTATGTGGCTCTGGTGCTAAACCACCCGTTCAGTTTCTCCCAGATGATCTTCTCGTATATGGTCGAGAATATAGAGGCCAAGGGGAAGGAAAGGTTCTGCATGTACCCAAGATTTCTACCGATGATCATAGATCAGAAGCTTCCTTCCCTGCCAAAGGAGAATGACGACGCTGTGGTTCTTGAGGTGATGGATGATACCACCTTGGGCAGGATGAGAGTGTACCGGGGGAAGCAGGTAAAACCCCCGGTCAGGAGACTGTTTGGGTATCTGGCCCGTGAGGATTACGTGGTGCCAGCTAGGAAGAAGTGGCGTCATGATGATAGTGATTCGGATGTTGAGCCGATACTGGCTCCAATTGATGACGAGGACGATGATGACGACGACGATCATCAGGTGGTGGAGATACAGGCCCGAGTGCACCAAGGGCCACTGAGACAGATATTATGTCTCCACCACCCCACATGTCAGTTCATCAGCTCCCGATGGAATGGAGCAGGCGCCCATCCATCGGGACTTTCTTCATGATGAGGGAGATGAGGATTCAGATGAAGAGCCACTCACGCGGACTGTGGATAGTCGTGTAGTGGCTACAGAGAGGGGCATGGAGGCGGTTGGAGGACGCCGGGTTGAGGGAGAAAGGACCGACGCTTCCGACCCTACGCATTCTCCTCCTCAGCCAAGCCCAGGGGAAGGACAGAGCTCAAGGGGCTCTCGGCTTAAGAGGATGGCTCAGCCACATGGCAAGAAGGCCAAACGAAGACGTATAGTGCTGATGACCTCCTCTACCACCACATCCACTACATCCACTACACCCATCACACCTACCACCACTACTACAGCCACCACCACCACAGCCACCACCACCACAGCCACTGCCACTACAGCCACCATCACTATAGCCACCACCATTACAACCACCACCACTATAGCCACCACCACTACACCCACTTCATCCATCCCACCACAAAACACTACCACCACCATACCCATATATACCACATCTACCACTGCACCCACCACCTCCCAGGCCGGACTGTCCACATCATCAGTACTACTGAGATCCTCTCAGCCTA
Source organism: Flaveria linearis (assembly GCA_024085815.1). Classification (NCBI taxonomy): domain Eukaryota; kingdom Viridiplantae; phylum Streptophyta; class Magnoliopsida; order Asterales; family Asteraceae; genus Flaveria; species Flaveria linearis. The sequence continues at coordinate 75,963,183 of CM044005.1, forward strand.
ACGTTGGGCTAGAGGAACAACTTGCCAGCCTCAACCGTCTGTTTCTCAAACTGCTCGCCACCGATGATATACGAGCGAACCAGATGAACCAGTTGATGATTGTCAATGCTGCGCAGGGCAAATAGGTTGCCCTACTGACAGAGAAGACGACTGCTCAGAGTCAGCAGATTACACAGCTGACTAAGAGAGAAGGTGAACTTGAGAGAGCTATGACCCGAGCTCACCGTGCCTTGACCACACAAAATGATCTTCTAAAGGCATCGGTGAAGCGTATTGAGGAGGTTGAGAGGAAGAACAAGCAGCTACGCCTAAGGCTAAAGGGCACTAAAGGCGAGCCCCTCAAGATTAAAGGGGATGGTGACGATGGTGATGATGATGATGATGATGACGAGTCATCTTATGATGATAAGTCAGATGATGATGATGAGGTTCAGGGAGAGGGAAGTGGAAAAGATAGGGAAGGGGGAGAGGAGGATGAGTCTGAAGGTGATGCATCTGCATCAGCCTCAGATCCTGCGGCTCAGGAACGGCAGACAAAACGACGACAAGAATCAGGACCGTCAACCTCTGTCCCTCAATCTGAAGAGCAAAATGATCGAGACAAAAGTAATGCTTAGATGTTTTAATTTTGATTATCTCTTGTACTTTGAAATATGTATTACACTTATGTAATTAATGTTTATCAATATCTATTTATATAAATTTTTTGTTTACTGATATGCTTATGTTGTTTTGAAATGTTTAATCAAACAGATGAAAAGCAATAGACTGATGATTTTGAAGTCCAACCCCTTCAGCAGGTTCAGAGTCAGTTAACAATGATTCTTGACCTGCAAGGGATAGTCAGACGGTCTGTTAGCTACACGCTAGAGGAAGGAGAGATAATCCACGACCTCTCGGATGAGCAACTGGCTGAAATCTTCAGGCTGAATCCAGACGATTTGGTCAAAGATGCTCCTACAGTTGATGTGGCAAGTGATGATGAGCTTCACGATGTTGATGAAATCAAGATAGAGGATGTCACTGCTGATCACTATCCTCAGTACACTGATCCGGAAGGACATGCTATCCCTAATTTGGGTGAAACCTTCGACAGTGGTACTTCTGATAAGTTGGATGAACTTGAGAAAGCAAAGGAGAAAGATGAAAGCCAAGCCCAAGCCTCGGATGCTAATGTTGATGCCAAAAAGGCTGAATGGGCAGCTTGTTTTGCTGAAATGAAAGCCCAACACGCGCTTTAAAAGCAGAATGCCTACACAAAGCTCTATAGACTCAAACGTCATCAGAAAGCGTCTGGCAAGATCATCGCGTGGGCGTATTTTGAGGATCTTAACGTTTATGCAGTTAAGAGGGAGAAGGGAATAGAGTACTTCAGATTTCCACATGATCTGAAGACTCTCCTTGGTTTTGTGCTCAACCAACTGGCACGCCTAAATCTGTTATATGCTGTTCCAAGACAGATGTCAGGCTGGTTTGAGGCGGCATTGATGAAAGAATACCACACCAGGTGGGTAAACTTTAGACCTCAACAACTGATTAGGTACATCCGTAGGTCTGAAGTGGATCCTATAACTGGAAAGCCTAAGATCGTGCTGAAGTGGAGTCCTTCACGCACAATGTCTAAGATTCCTATGCAGGAAATGCCTCAGGACTTCACTCCACACTTCAAGTGGTGGTATTATGATTGGAGGACGGGTGAGGCAGTCATAGTGCTGGATAGAGAAGGAAAGATAGAGACTATCTTGGTATTCGAACCCATATGGCTTACCAACTTGTCAGCTAACGATGTGTATACATTATACAAGTGGCCACTTTTCTATGACTCACAAGACATTGTACAAGCTCTCCAGTTTCAACACGTTATACGACTCTGCTTTGCATTTGAAATTCATGCAGGAGTTACAAAGGAGGAGAAGTACAAGAAATTCAAAGAACATATAAAGAGTGTTAGACATAGAGGAAGCTAGGTCCAAGGGGGAGTTTGTTGATACATGTCAATGTACCTAGTTTATGACCGTTAATGTAAAAGTCTTTCATGTCTTACACATGTGTAATTGATGTAATGGTTTGAATGAATGATATAAAATGCATTGTGATGTTTGATTTATATTTTGATTATGTCATGATTTCATTTTATTGAATGTGTTGCACATGTATGAACTAACTATATAGGTTTGATGCTGTTTGATAGTTCATACTATTGGCCCATGCTAATGAACCATACGCATGAATTTATCATGCTTATGGATCAGTCGCACGACTGAACCAGGAGACTAGATTAGTCGTACGATTAAAACATAAGTCTGACTCAGTCGCACGACTGAACCTTCAGTCGTGCGTATGACTCAATCGCATGATTTAGTCGCACGACTGAACCATGATAATGGTTCAGTCGCACGAATGAAGACCCAAACCTATAAATACCACTTAATTCGTGGAAAAATGTAACAATTGAAAACCCTTCGAATACTTGCACACCCTAGCCGTCCAGAGCGTCCATGTTCATTATTCCAACTTCATAGTTCGTTCTTGATCGATTTCTAATCATTCTTAACGTATAGTCTATTCTAACATCGATCATAGTAACATTATCACTGATTGGATCGCCAATCAAATATGTAAAGTCCTTAAAAGCGATCGATCTCACTTCGTTTGAATTGTTGCACTTGATAATACGTGAAGACGGGTGCGCGAATTGAATGAATCAACCGAGAGAACAATACATTAAGCATAATATCATCGTAATTCAAATGTATATATCACGTGTCGAATGATTACAATGAAAATCGATACAAGATCGATCTCACCCGAAGGTGGAAAATCACAAAACTGTGATCTGCTCAACTTGAGCGAAAAACATACAAAATAGATTGAAACTCTCGGTTGAAAAAGGAATTAATGGCACACCGATTAATGTGCACACATGCACATAATATATAGTAGTGAAAACAATTGTCGTATGCTCATGTGATTCGCATTGCATGCCTTAAACAATTGTATTTTCGCATTGCATGCACACATGCATTTTCGCATTTTTTTCCCCAGCCCACGTGTATTCCACTATAGCATGCATATGTATTCTTTTCTTCTATTTCGCACGAGATGTATATTGAAAGCAGGTTGTCGCATGCATGTAATTTACATAATTTTCGCATGCATGTGCTGCCTGCCTTCCAGGTTTCGCAAGCAGTTGTCGCGTAAGAGTCTCGCATCAACAAATCGCACGCATGCGATTTGTTTTTCTTTCGCATGCATGCATGCAACTTCTCGCGACTTTGTTGCACGCGACCAACAACGATATTGTAATCCAAATATTTTGTCCCTTACAATCTCCCCCTTGGATTATGATATCGTTTTGTATTTAAAAACAACTTGAATCTTCAACAAAACCTTTCGGAAGGAAGGTTCTCGCATAAGCGGATATCGAATTGGATGCAACTTGTAAGCTTTAAATCTTCATAAAATCATCCAACTCGATTTGAATTCTTGTGCGTTCTCGGTTTCGGATTGAACTTTGATAAAACCGGATAAACTTTCAACTTGTTTAACGTCCTCGAACGGAAGATCGCGGAATAGTGATCCGTTGTATCAAGAGCAACACCTTGCTATGATACCAAATGTAAAGTCCTTAAAAGCGAGCGATCTCACTTCGTTTGAATTGTTGCACTTGATAATACGTGAAGACGGGTGCACGAATTGAATGAATCAACCGAGAGAACAATACATTAAGCACAATATCATCGTAATTCAAATGTATATATCACGTGTCGAATGATTACAATAAAAATCGATACAAGATCGATCTCACCCGAAGGTGGAAAATCACAAAACTGTGATCTGCTCAACTTGAGCGAAAAACATACAAAATAGATTGAAACTCTCGGTTGAAAAAGGAATTAATGGCACACCGATTAATGTGCACACATGCACATAATATATAGTAGTGAAAACAATTGTCGCATGCTCATGTGATTCGCATTGCATGCCTTAAACAATTGTATTTTCGCATTGCATGCACACATGCATTTTCGCATTTTTTCCCCAGCCTAAGTGTATTCCACTATAGCATGCATATGTATTCTTTTCTTCTATTTCGCGCGAGATGTATATTGCAAGCAGGTTGTCGCATGCATGCAATTTACATAATTTTCGCATGCATGTGTTGCCTGCCTTCCAGATTTCGCAAGCAGTTGTCGCGTAAGAGTCTCGCATCAACAAATCGCACGCATGCGATTTGTTCTTCTTTCGCATGCATGCATGCAACTTCTCGCGACTTTGTTGCACGCGACCAACAACGATATTGTAATCCAAATATTTTGTCCCTTACAAAATAGGATTCCGCACTATTTGATCTGGTTTCACGCATTATCAGTTAGTACTCCGTACGTACACGGTCCTAACATATATGTTATTAGTAAATGAACCCGCGCTTCCCTACGGAATATGTTCGTTGAACATGTTATAAATGATATTAAATCGTTTCTAAGAATGCGTGTATTATTATACAATTACATAACGAGTTGGTTCATATATATACAATAAATATTATCAAAATTACAAAACATTGTATATAATTACCATTATAAACAAACAAACAAACACAACCAAACAAACAAACACAACCAAATATAGAAGCATGATAAATACAATTGCATATATAAATACAACGAGTTTGCACATAAAAATAAAACAAAATATCTAACCCACCATGTCAGCATCTCCCCCTGACCTGACCCGCCCGCGCAGAGGTGCTAGCACCGTCATGACCTAACCGTCTGGGTGGCGGTGACAACAATGTCGTACCAGAGGCGGCATAGTCTACGATCATGTGTTGGATGACCCAGTCCATCATATCCTCCACCGTGTGAGTCAGTCGTCCATCCTCGTGACCCAGGCATGCGTGTCCTGAAGCATATCTACAATATGAGCAGGCAATCGCATAACATGATACACACGCTGAGGATGCTGGGGCGGGTCCTGGTCATGCGCCGGAGGAATGGACTGATCCTCCCCGCCACTAACTGACTGGTGAACAAGCTGAACCTGGACCTCGGCCCCCACCAACTCAGGTGGGTCCACCAACGGCCAAGGCACCCGTGCCACTAGCTCATGGTATCTAGTAACCAAGTGTCACGTGCCGTCGTCGAGCCTCCGAGCATCATTTCTTTATGCTCCCAGTACGTTTACTTGTGCCAGTGAATTTAGGTCACCACTACAATTGCATAAGAGTTCCACATCCTTTTTTCGTGAACGGCCCACCAAACGCACCGATGCTCGCATCCTCTCATTTTAGCCCATTTCTCCAAGTCCTTACAAAAATCAAAATACTGAACAAGTTATAAAACCGAATATAAAAAAATATATATAAAACAAATAAATAAATAATATAAACAAAAGAATGAAAACTTTTCATACTTTGTCGGTTTTATAAGAAACCATAGCCTTTCTTATCCGATCCTTATCTCCATCGTGCTCCGCGGTGTCCCCATGGTTTTCTTGGAGGTGAACCAAACCGTCACTCTCATCTGTGTCATTCCCACTAAAAGTATCTGACACATGTGTAACTTCTAGTCCTGACTGGTATGGGCGATGTCCGTAACGTCCATGATCCAGCACTGTTTGTGAGTGGTACGAAGCATGTCCGTAATCCGGCTCTGTTTGTGAGTGAGTTCGGGGCATGTCCGTAATCCAGCTCTGATTGTGAGTAGTATGTTTTCGGGGCATATCCGTAAGAATGGTAAGGGGAATATCTGTACCTTCACCGTAACCCGTCGGTTCAAATAATGAGTTGTACGCCTCTTTAGTTAATATGTTCGACGGGTTGTTTCCTTTCCCCCACGGAGGGTGACTCCTGTATACGTAATATTCTTAAAAAGGTAATGGTTAAAAATTTCAAATAAACATTTATAATAAAACAGATACCACTTTAACATGGTTCGAATCTTCAATATGTGGCTCCTTATTTAAATCTGTAAGCTTCGACTTTTAATAATGATCTCCCGAACCCAACATTATTTTCGAATTAACGTGTTTTTGGAATGATGAAAAAAATTAACGCACCGTGATTGTTGTTGTATGAAATCATGAAGGCTATTTATGTTGAAAATCTGGATGAGAAACCGTCACGGTTTGGCCTAACTGTGATGGTTCAAAGTGGTAGACGTGGGATTCGTGGAGCTTTTTATCAACATCAAGTCAACCAAACTGTAGCCTCAGTGTACCTGGTACCCTAAAGGTCACGGTTAGGGCAAATCATGACGATTACTTTCTCTTTATCAGTGTCATTTTGTTGTTTTGTTGTCACTTGTTGTCGTATGACAGTGAATCGTGACTCAGAAATCATGACGGTAAGGTCTTGCGGTCACGATTAGGGTTTAAACCTTCACGTTTATGCCTAACCGTGACCCTTAGGTTTGGTGCCCCCACCAAAAAAAACACATGAGGTGTCCCCGTTAGAACCTTTTCTAAACTCTCTCTCTCTCTCTCTCATTTTAAACATTCTAAATTTTTCTGAAATCAATATTTTTGTAAAAATATATATTTAATTGTTTTAAAACTATATATCTTGATTAAAATATACACTTTTCTAAAAAAATATTTTTAAAAACTATGAATTTTTAAACAATGTATCTTTTTACATATATGAAATATTCTATAATCGTTCTTTTTTATATAAAACTTTTTTATAGAATCATTTTTCTAAATAAAATTTAAAACATAAATGAAACCTAAAGTTTTTAAATAATGAGATATTTATAAAAAGCAAACTTTTAATAAGTTTTAAAAATTATTTATAAAACAAAAATAACTACAAATCGTAGTTCTGAGGTAATGATTTTTACTAAAATGATATTTTAAAAAAATAATATTCTTAGAATGTAATTTTTCATAACATATTTTAAAAACGAGAGTTTTGAAAAACACTTGAAAGTTTTAAGACAAACTAATTTATTAATTAAAGTTTTTACTCACACGTAATTTTAGTTATATTTTATATCAAAATAGTTTTTTATATTTTCTAACTTTTTGATAATTTTTAATATTTTTATTTAATCCGTGTAATACACGGGATTATAACCTAATATTATATATATTATTAATTTTCTACGTTGGTTTGTACAATGTATTTGTGTAATTTATATAGAGAAAAGTTCAAATACAAAGGAAACATTATGTAAAAAGTGTGAGAAGCAATCGGTGAGTGATATTTGGCATATTTTAAAAATGGAAGGAGGGGTATTTTAGGAAATCTAATTTATTAAGATGAAGGTGTGGAATATATTGACTTTTTCTGTACGATTGAAGTTTTCAAACGATCAAACGATCGAATTCATCTTACATCAATTTCAATCGTTGAAGATTTAAACGTACGAAGTTTCAGCTTACATCAATTTCAATCGTTGAAGATTCAAACGATCGAATTCATCTGTTGAAGATTGCTTTACATCAATTACTTCGTCGATGTCGACGATTGATCATCAGTTTGGTACGTATGAAGACGATTATATACTGTAATTGAAATAGTATGTTAATTTTCGCACCGTAATTTTGTCGTTTGGATCATCATTGTGTCTATACTGTCTGATTTCTATGAATTTTGTTATTGATTGACATCATCATTGTGTCATAGGTATCATCATTGTGTCATAGGTATCATAATTGTGTCTTCTGTATTGTCATTGTGTCTGAATAAAACAGTTATTGTGTCTATACTGTTAGATTACTCTGGACATTATCAAGATGTTGTTGAACATATTTTATAAATATCAGGTGAGTCTCTATATGTTATGTCTTTTATGCTGTTGTGTTTGTTATATGAATTTTGTTATTGATTGACATCATCATTGTGTCTTAGATATCATCATTGTGTCTTTTTGTTCGTTATTGTGTCTTTTGTATTGTCATTGTGTCTGAATAAAACAAATATTGTTAATCAATTGGTTACGAACAAAGACGAGTTGTGTTTTTATCTTGATTATTTGAATAGTTACAAGTCTAAGGCTAATGAAGTTCAAATGGTCGCCCCACCTCCAAGCAGGAGAGATAGGTTTGCAAAGTTAACTGGAGGGAGCGAACGAAATGAAGGAAAATTCCGTGTACCTGTTAAGCAAAAGACAAAAGGTAGGCCGAAAAGAATGAAATTAGCTCATGAGTTAGCTATCGAACAAGTAGGAAAAAAGTTGAGAAATTGTGGGTTTTGCAAACAACCTGGTCATATTATACACAATTGTAATTTATATCTTCAAAGCATTAAGGATAAACAAGCTTCAACCACCTCAACAGTTGATTCTATGCATATTCAAGAATAGGATTCATTATGTCATAAGATTAATTATGTCATTATATTTATTGTGTCATTATATTCATTGTGTCATAAGACTCATTGTGTTATAAGACTCATTGTGTTATTTGAAGAGTTTTGTTTACGTTTGATTTTGACGATAAAAACAAATTACCAAAATACTATTGTGTAATGTAAAGCAACATATAGCAACAAATATTAATATGCCAACACATAGTAAAATATAACAACATGCCAACATACCAAATTACTATTGTTTCAAATTAACATTGTGTCAAACTAACATTATGTCAAACTAGCATTGTGTCAAACTACCATTGTGTCAAACTACCATTGTTTCAAACAATCATTGTATCAAACAACTATTGTGTCAAACAACCATTGTGTCAAATAACCATTGTGTCAAACAACCATTGTGTCAAATTACTTTTTTGTCCATCCACCTGTTAGCAGTTTTTCACTTATTTACATGTTTGCCACCGCGTTTTTTTGAACCATTGATATATTTTAATGAGTTGATCCAATGACCAGAATTACTTCTCACCCTTTTTAGAATATATAGCATTTGTAGCATATCCTCTCCCATTTATATATTAGCCACAAGTCTACACTTTGGGAAAGTCCTCCAAACCGTTCCAAAAGCTACAAATGCATTATATTTTTATATTTGAAAAAGATTCTACGAAACCGCTCCAGAAGGTTAAAGAGATACCCCTTAAATATTTAGTTAGCACAGAGTGGTGTGACGGAACCACCTGGGTTTGAAATCTTACTCCCCTCATTTCACAAATTTGTTTGTTTTATTTAAATTCGATTTATTATGGGTTTATAATTATTAATTGCCATTAGGTTTAACTAACATGAGTTTAGAGGAGTTGGTTTGCACCCGTTTAGTTGGGAGAACCCAACTGCATTCTACCTACGCTCCCCTCTTTGCTATGATACCATTGTGTTTTTTTTAATGTTTACAATTTCGTAAAAAAATCAAAATCCAAAAGAGACCGCGGCAATAGCACGCGCGGCCTCAAATAGTAGTCTCTCATTAAATGAACAACAACACGCACTCAGTGTATCGATTTTCCATAGGGGAATTTTAGGCGCACCGCCTTTTCTTGGAGAAAACCGACTCAAGCGGTCACGGTGAGGGCTTCCCGTGACCGTTTGGTCAGGTGTGAGACCTAACTGTCACGGTTTGCCCTAACCGTGACAGTTATATCTGGGGATCCGTAGTCAATGATTGGGTATGTAATTAATGGGGAATTGGGTATGTAATTAATGGGGAATTGATTGTGCGCAGGGGGACTATATGTCACGGTTTGGCCAAACCGTGACATATTGCTTTTATTTTTTTTGTTTTTTTAAGCATTAAACATTGTTTTTTATTTTAATTTTATCACTGTAAACTTGAGAATGAAAAGACGGGAAACACCGTTCGATCGGAGTTTGATTTCGTGTATCTTCCGATTGATTTCAAGTTGGTATCTATCTGAATAATATTATTATTAATTTTTATGGTGTAAATACTACATGTCTATATATATATATATAAGCTAAGTTTTGACGTTGATATATACGTACAGGCATGGTTTGAATGCCGGATATGCGTTTGTGAACTTAACAACATCTGAAGCAGCTTGGAAGTTTCATACGTCGGTTAAAGGAAAACATTGGGATTTGTTTCAAAGCAAAAAAATTGCGGATGTTAGTCGTGCTAAAATCCAGGTACTTTATTACTTTTAGTTTTATTAACGTACTCATCATACACCACTGGTTAAATGTAAACATTTAACGTCACTAGTCCAAAAAGAAGCAAAAGAGGTGATTTTTTAACCGCCCGTATCTTTAAAAAATTAGATCCGCACCTTATATAACTTTTTGTACTAGCGCCTTTTAAACAGCTATTGCATGCAGTGTAAACTGCAGTTTACTTAACGTAAAGAAAGGGTGTGGTTAATTAGTTGGTATATATTCATGCATTGGTAGGGTAAAGATGCACTTGTGAGGAACTTTGAAAGGATGAGGCTTTGCAGTCCGTCATGGGACTACTTGCTGGTGTGGTTCGAGCCACAGAGAGATGGGTGCACGTTGGGTTCGTCATCATCACCGATGAACATGCACACGATTGGGGAAATTAGCAGTAGGTACAAGTGTAGTGGTAGGTGACTGACTGACCTTAGTCATTAGCTAGTAGAATTAGTGTGAGAAGGATAGTTGAGGTGAGAAGGATAGTTGAGGGGAGAGGTAGGGTTGTGGCACTAGGATCTTGCACCATGGTCCGGTGGTGTGGTCTACCTTTTCCTGACGTCATCATGGTTTATTAGTCTGTACAAATGATGATTGATTATCGATTACTAGTTTCACCGTCACATCATTTCTATCTTTTCATTCCTTTTTTGTTTATTTAAATATTTTATTTAATCGTAACATACGTGTTTTTGTTTTGTGTTTATTATTAATTTATCATATTACAAGTAATTTTTGTGTTTAATTATTTTTTAAACAAGTTGGTTGTTATTTTATCACATGGTTAACCTAATCGTAAAAATCAGTTGTTATCAAACATATACAATTAACATTATCAACATTACAAATATAAAACAAACAAACAAATAAACACAACCAAACAAAACACAACCAAATATACAAGTCATCATAACTGAAACTGCACACACACACACACACACAT